>CAJQZJ010031868.1:2328876-2358851 GCA_907164525.1 Lophiomys imhausi
ACACACACACACACACACACACACACACACACACACACACATACACACATACACACACACACACATACACACCAGGCTGGAGAGAGGGCTCAGTGGTTAAGAGCACTGCCTGTTCTTCCAAAGGACCTGGGTTCAAATACCAGCACCCACATGGCAGTTCACACCTGTCTGTAATTGCTGGGCATGGTGGCTCTCACTTTAATCCCAGCACTCAGGAGGCAGAAGCAGATGGATCTCTGTGAATTCAAGGCTAGCCTGGTCTACAGTGTGGGTCCAAGACAGCCAGGGACACACAGAAGAACCCTATCTTGAAACAAAACAAAAAACAATCACAACAAAACCAAGACAGACTCCCATCCCAACTGTAAGAGCATCTCAAGTTCCAGGTAAAAGGATTTTCTTTTAATTATTTTTTATGCTTCTTCCATTCTTGCTTCTCACCCTTTCTCTCCTTCCCCCTTACCTCTATCCACAATGGCATTACCTTTACTTGAACTTTGTTTTTTCTTGCACTACTCCCTCGATACTTCTAGCTTTTAGCAAAATATTCTTCCCAAAGTCTCTTCTGTACTTTTCCCCAGAAATTTCCATGTAAATTAAATGACTTGTTTAACCCATACTCCGCATAGTAACCACCCATCTTCACGAAGATAGTAACCATGTCTACACTTCTGTTCAAACAATGCCTCACACAGAAAGGAATCAAATATTTACTGAATGAACTAAGATCATCCCAAAGCAGTCAGCTTGCCTGCATTGCTCAGTGTTCCTGGCCTGCCCGTGATTACACATCCCTTCAATAGCTTCCTTGTTGTGTGCTGGAATTGAAACTACTAACACAACATTTTGATAATAAACCGAAAGATGAAGGCTTCTAGAAATGTTTTCTTATCTAGGTTATCGGTAGCATAATGAAACTCACATGACATGTTTTGCACAGCACTCTTACAGACATGCTCTGGATGGAAAACATTGAGAACCTGAAAGTGGAAGGAGTAAGTAGGGCCCAAGGGACAAACTGCTCTTTTCAATGAGATGAATGAGCTGTTCCTAGAAGCCAGGCCATAAAAGGAAACTAAGATCCTGCTGAAATGGATCTTCCTCCTTTGCCATTTGGGCTTGTAAGCTTGTCTCTACTGGGGCAAGGGCAGTCAATCATGGCTGATGAATGGTTCAGAGCTCTTCTGCCATCTGAACCTAGTGCATAGACAATGGCTCTGCCATCCCTTTTTGGTGCCCTACAGGTCAGACACACTGCCTTACCCCATCTGTCATCGGTTTGGTGACACTCTCCAGGGAGGTGAATAGTCTGGATGTCACAGTTGTCGTGCTGTACTGGAGGAGACTGAGGTCCACCCAGAAATTTTATATCAGTTTGTTCAAGGCTACACTGATGCTAGTATAAGGAAAAAAAGAAAGAAAGAAAAGGAAAGAAAAAAGGAACCCAGTTCTTGATCCTATCTTCATCCACTGTGGCCCACTTACATCCACTTTTACAAAGTGAGTGTAAAAGATAGCTTTCCAAAACTGAATTGGGCTTAATAGCCAATCCTATGTGTAGCCATCATGGGGATTGTTTTAATGCTGAAGTTTACTGTGACTGAGGCAGTTCAGGCCCTGCCACCAGCATGGGAAGCTCGACAAGAGCAACTTCTCAGAAGGGGACGCTTTGCCCTCTAGGTGAACAGGATGCAGGACTGAAGGTGGCTTTACTCTAGGACAGCTTTTTCACACAAACCACATACAAACTGTCCCAGCAGTCTTGTTTTCACTCAACCAGCTGTGACACAAAAGAGTACTGGTCATGTCGCATGGCAAGCTGAGGCACAAAACAGGTCTAGAGAGATTATTGAAGCAAATGGCTGTTTACCGGTTAGCCAGATCCAAACCAGCAGGCACTCGGCCAAATTACCCGCAGAAGTAAAGAAAATACTTGACTAACTGCCCCTTCTCATGTAAGTGACTTTGTAGCTCTTGGTTGATCAACTTTACATGTCATTTTTCTTTCATGTAGTCCTCTACAGCAAACATCTCAGGTAAAGTTTAAAAATCAAGGAAGGGTAAGGTTACATGTGCTGTCTACCTGGCTGTGTCTGCCCAGGGGTTCTTTAGGCCTAAGGTCCATTTTAATTTCTTATATAAAAACAAGTGAGTACAAGCTGACATTTAGGGTTGAAGGTAGAATCTGGGAGAATGACTTATTGCTTTAAAACTCTATGAATCTAAAGTGATGGGTTGATTTGTTGTCCCAGAAAATTATGTTGAGATCTCACCACCTAGAACCTATGAATCTGAACTTATTTGGATGTAGATCTTTGCAGATGCGATCAGTTAAGATGAAGTCATCAAGATGGGGCATACCCCAATATGTCTGGGATCCCTATGAGAAGAGGAAAATTTGAACACAGAGCAAAAGAGTACATGCAGACACAGATGCATGGAGAGACTGAGGGGTGACAAGAGGAGTGAAGGAAGAATTAATGAAGCTACAAGCTGAGGGATGGCAAAGAAGGATTCTACCCAGTGTTTCAGAGGGATCAAGGCTCTACTGCCTTCACTTCAGCCTTCAAGTCCCCAGAAATGGAGAGAAAAAATATCTATTATTTAAAGCCCCTTGTTTGTGACATTTGTCATGGCCATCCTAGGACTCCAACCTAACCACACAGACTCTAACCTAGCCCATTTCCACTCCATATACTCCTAGTTTCAGCTGTGGTTCCTGGCCACACTTCTTTACTCTTTGCTCAGCAGGAAGCAACCACAAAGACCATAGCATCAAGCTTCTTCTTCTTCTTCTTCTTTTTTTTAATCACAAAGCATAACATAAACCAAAAAGTAGAGGAAATAATGGGACAAACATTTGTGCAAAAATTCAGTGTGAGACATAAAGGGACTAGAATTTTTCATTTATCAGCACCTTTGTCCTTTTCAGTCCTCCCTGAAAGCAACCATTGTGGGATGCAGTCCTTCATGGGTCTCTTAAAGAAAAGGGTTGATTGATTTTTTTTTTTGCATTTTGTTATTTTAAGGACATTAGCTTAGCAAACAGCATCATAAAGTGCACAATGCCTCCCACTAGAGCTAAAGGCAAGCAGGCTTCTTGTGTGTTATAAAATATTTAGGTACTCTAATCTCAGGGTACCTCTCCTGTAGAGGAACTTGCTGCCCATACACAAGCATGTCTCTGGGCCTACTCGTGTCATGTTCAGAGTCCTGGGCAAGGGCAGTGATGCTCCATACTGTGTGTTGTGACAACTTGTTTATCTTCATTTGGGAGATTTTGTGTTTTCCCAGTATTGTTGAACATGGCAAACATATAGCATTGCTTTCCTTACTCTCAAAGTGTGGGTCCCTTGTCACCCTGCTCTCTCATTTTATCTTCGTAAGCTCTGTCCACACTCATCCAACTCCTGTTATTCACTTTTAACCAGTATGTAGCCGCCCTTTGAGGTATTTTTTTTTTTGTTCTTCTGTTGTATGACTTATTTTTGTCTCATTTGCTTTCAGTGAACTTTCTTATTCAAGATTTCATGTGTGGGTGTGGGTGTGCTTGTGTTGGAGTTTTTGTCTGTAAACTTAGGAGTGAAAATATAATTCATCTTCAACTTTGATTCCTGTTTTCCACTTGCTTCCTGAAGTGGTTGTATGAAATAACACTTTTATTAGCAGTCTGCAAAAGCCTTACTCTATAGCCTTGCAAGCATGGTGAAATCATACACATAAGCCTGTCTTTCCGACAAGCCTGAAGTGCTGAGTCTGTTTTCATGTCTTTAGGTCATTCTTTCCTCTTTAGATGCTACTTACATCCTGTCTTAGTCAATGTTCTATTGCTGTGAAGAGACACCATGACATGAGCACAGCAACTCTTTTTTCTTGTTTTATTTTATTGTATTATTTTATGTGCATGAGGGTTTTTGCCAACTTGTAGGTATGTGTATCACATGTGCACCTTGTGTCGAAGGAGGCCAGAAGAAGGTGTTGGATTCCTTGGAAATGGAGTTGTGGATGGCTGTGAGCCGCCATGTGGGTCCTGGGAATGAAACCCAGTCCCTCTAGATGAGAAGCCAATGCTCTTAACCACTTAACCATTTCTCCATCCTCACAGTTTGTTTTTATAATCTCTATGTGTTAAAGCTCTTATAGAAGTTTCTTGGGGCTGAGTGTGGGGGCACACACCTTTAATCCCAGCACTCAGGAGGCAGAAGCAGGTTAATCTCCGAGTCTGAGGCCAGCCTGGTCTACAGAGTGAGTTCCAGGACAGTCGGGGTTGTTATACAGAGAAACCCTGTCTTGAAAAGCCTAAAAGAAAGTTACTTGGGAGGCAAAGTCAGGTCTATCTCTATGAGTTCATGGCTACCCTGATCTACACAGTAAGTTATAGATCAGCCTATACTACACAGTGAGACCGAGCACAGCAACTCTTATAAAGGGAAACATTAAATTGGGGTTTGCTTACAGTTCAGAGGTTTAGTCCATTGTCTTCATGGTGGGAAGCATGGCAGCATGCAGGAAGACATGGTGCTGGAGAGTAGCTGAATGTTCTATATCCAGATCTGAACACAGTAGGGAAGAAGGGAGGGAGAGAGGGAGGGAGGGAAAGAGGGAGAAAGAGAGAGACTGTGCCTGGCTTGAGTATTTGAAAGCCCAAAGCCCACCCCCAGTGACACACTTCCTCCAACAAGGCCACACCCACTCCAACAAGGCCACACCTCCTAATCCCGTCAAATAACACCACTCCCTAGCAGTCAAACATTAAAATACATGAGCCTATGGAGCCGTTTCTATTCAAACCACCATACATCCTTAATTCAATTTTAGACTAGTTGGGGTTTTTTATTATTTTGAGTTCATCATCTATTTAAAATACCAATTTGTTGCAAATGTACACATATGTCCTAGCATGCAACTTGTCTCTCTTCATCATATCTGGTGCTTCCAGAGCATCTTGGTTTCCTGGTGGGATAATGCAAGATTCACAGTGATGCTTGTTGGCGTAAGTGACTCAAAACAGTGATGACAGTATATTCTCACCAAGGGTTCGTGGCAGCTGAGTCATGGGAAGCTTGTTTTCTGCTAATGCTTCTTCTGCACCTGAGTATCTTTGGTAAAGTCATATTATCTCTGTCTCAGGGTCCTCATCTCTAAGAGGATAGTTGATCTCATCTGCCCAAACAGAACATCTTCACACACTGTAAGTCAAAATTATATGTCCCAATCAGGCAATAGAAGAACTTGTATGGAAGAGCCACCTTCGTTAATTCAAAAGTGGCTAGACAGCCTCTACGATACTTCCTTGACTTACCCATAGGATAGGCATTGTGCGAGCCCACAGCTCCTGCTCATATCATTATCATACTAGCTAGCATGCCTTCTTTGTGGGAAGGTTCCCTTTGGTATATACCCAGCCCCTCCTGGAGCTCCTGAGTCAGGGTCTTCCCTCAGTGACTATTGGGAGCATGGGAGGAAAGAGAGGAGGATGGGAAGGCCTAAACACCAGCAGATAAACACCCACTGAACACATAGAGTTAGCAAAGCATTTACATGTTAGCAAAGCGACTATCCACAAACACTTGGTAGCTGTTTTTCGAGTAGAGTCTGCTTTTCAATATCAGATGGGCATGCACCAGCTGATAATCTTGTATTATCCCACCAGAAAACCAAGACACTATCTATATATTTAATAATGGAAGCCAACAGCCTCTCAGTCTGAATCCGAGGTTCCAACCAACGGAAGCTGCGGTCTTATTACTTTAGCAAAAATAGAGTCAACTTAGAATTAGACTCGTTTTTATTCTTTATTTGCAAGAAAAATGTATCACTTCCAATTCTGATCATTTCCCTGATGACATGAAAGATTAAAAAGGGGGTCTCAAAGCTGTCAAAGCTTTCATAAGCATGATCTGTGTAGTACCAGAGGTAAAAATACATGCATAATTCCCTATTGCCTATAATTGATTCCCTGCTTGTAGTAAATACAGAAAGAAACACAATCTGCTTATCTTTTTTTTTTTTTTTGCCATGGCAACAAGTAGAAACAACAGGAGAAAAAACATCAGCCTTGACAGTGGATAACTACAAGGTGTCAGAGTCTGTTCAGCATGGCCACTGTCCATCCTTCATTAAGCTTTGTCTTCACACAGCCTACTTCACTGTGGTAGGCTTAATCCAATTTTCTCAGCTGCTCATTAGCTTTTGGAAAAGCAAAGCAGATTTTGAGCAGGACTCTTCGTCCTTTCCCCTGGCTAACAAACTATCTGTTCATCTTGCAACATGGCCCACTGTCGCACAACTCCTGCTCTAGTATCTTTTGTGCAATTTATGTTGTCAATATCTATCTCTGAATTTGTTTTTGTTATGGCTAATAAGATCATTATTAAGGAATAAAAAAGTAAATGGATTATGAGAGCCTGACCAGGATGATCAGGATGTGGAGATGGATGAGCAGTGGAGGGGCTTAATACGACCATGATGGATCTGCTCTCCTCCAGCTTCAGTTGCAACAAAAATAGCTTCCAGGCTGCTGTAACAATGCTGAGTTCATGGTCATGCATCTTGCAATAACACATAGGGTCATCCAGTAGATCACTAGATGGCTTTAGAATAGTACTTCTGAAGTGTAGGCCCCAACCTGGGTACACCAATTGCCCACCAGCACTTGTTAGAAATGTGTAGTTTGAGGCTTGTTCTTCATCAGCTGAATCAGAACCCTCTGCCCCCCCCCCAATTGTGGGAAGATGGAATTGCTAATGTTCAAGAATTGCTGCCTTATAATGAAGTGTTAAAAAAAATGTGAGCAACCCCCTTCGGCACTAAGTACCTAAGAAGGAGTGTAATATAAATTAGATTTAGTGAATATCTAGGGGCCTCTGATACAGTCTCTTAATGCGGGGCATGAAGATCAACTTGGCTGTGGGCAATTGGCATAGCAGCATATGAACTAAAAGCAAGATTTATGGCCTGACATTGTTTTCAGCTGCTAATAGCCTTACAAAACGGACCTAGCCAAGATTAGGCTGAAGCCAAGTGAAACAAGGAGAGACCCTATTAAAGGATGAAGTGGGTGGAGCCCAAGAGTTCCCATGCTAGAGAGTTCCCACACTAGAGACACAAGATGCAAGGCAGCTTGTATCATCTGATGGAGAAAATGCTGGTGGACTGAAAAGCTGATCTCAAACAGAGCTGAAAAATTACAGCCAGCTCTCCCTGAGGCGGAAAGAAGCTGGTGGGCAGAGAAGGCCTCAGCAAAGCAGCAAAAGGCCAAGGACTAAACCCTATGGCACAGCTTTTGCCTAGAGGGGTTCGACCAGTTCAAACAGTGGCCTGACTGGAACTGTGGCAGCCTCAAAGACTGAGGCAGAGTGGCTGAGTTGCTGATACAAACTGACTAAGTTGGCTTGTAGGCAGCTGAGGTCTTCCAGAGAAAAGAAAGCCTCAAGCCTCATTTAAAGTGAAGCTGCCATGGCAAATTTACCCTAAAGAACCTACGTCTGAGATGTTCCTGAAGAAAGACTGTTGACTAAGTGCCTTAAAGGATCTGCTCCTGAGGTGTTCCTGACAACTGAGGACCTGCCCCTGAGACTGTATCCTTCTAAAAGGTTAGGATTAGTTGTTAGATAAGAGTTGTTATTGTTATCATCAGATTTATTTGTTAGGTATCTGGGGTTATAATCATTCTTAGGGTTAGTAATTAGGTAATTGTTTATATTTGTTGTAAGTGTTTATAGGTATTAATAAATATATTGGATAATTAAAAGTTTCAGCTTCAAAGGAGGTTGCATCTAAGTGAATGAAAAGGAAGAGGCATACTGAAGAAACTTGCCCGTCTCTGTTTGCATGAGTTCTGACTGCTCTAAGTTTGGGAGAGGCTAAACCTCACTGGAAAAGCATATACTGTCTAGTACTGGGATGTTTGCACTACAATTTCAAAAGTCAACCTGCTTCTAAGGTAATACATTCTGCTAGGCTCCAGAGATTGTGAAAACAATGTTGGCAGCTTCCTAGAAGAGCCAGGCAGCTAAACTAATAGCTAAAATACCAGTTAGGCATGAGGGCACACACCTGTAATCTCAGCACTTGGGAAACTGAGGCAGGAAGATCATAAGCTCAAGGCCAGCTTGAGCTACTTGAGAAATCCTGTCTCAAAATCAAAACAGAAACAGGGAAATAAAAATACAATATTGTACAGTCTGCAATAACAGGTGGCTTTTTACCCACTAGGGTTGTTGCAATAAAGATACTAGCAAGTGTTGACAAAGAAGAAAAGAAACTAGGCACATTGTTAGATATGTAAATTACTGGAGTGTAAAATGATGCAACTCTGGAAAACATTTTGGCAGATCCTCAAAAAGTTGAACATAGACCTACTGTGTCTTCCAGAAATCCAGTGATAGTATATACCAAAAAAAAAAAAGTAGATTCAAACAATTTTGGTACACAAATATTCATGACAGTATTTTTATAAATAATCAAAATTTGAAAGTAACATAAATATTCATTAACTTAAGAATAAATAAAATGTTTTATGTTTATGCAATGGAATATTATTCACCAATAAAGAACAATGAGGGGGACCCAAGATGGCGGCGGCCTGCACGGACGTATTTTGATTTCGGGGTCAACAGTCACAAGGCGGCAAGTGTTGCAGGATGCTGTACAAAGGGCACGGCCCCTTCTAAATCTCACCCAGCTACACAGAAACCACGGAAGATCCCTGGGCAGGATGCCTTTTCCCACTCTCGGACATGCTAGGAAGCCGCTGGTCCCGGGAATCTGGATCACCAATCCCCCCAACAGAAGAGAGACTCCCCGTAAGTTCCAACCTAATACCCAGCCGGCAGATTCAGAACCCACGCAGAGATAATCCCCACCCTGCTGGGCACTCCCAGGTCTCACACAGACCATCCAATTATCTGGCTAAAGGTTGCGACCCTTGGAAGTGAAGTAGCTCCACTGCAAAGCGCCTTCAGATCGCAGATCGCAGTCTGTGATGTCACTGGCCAGTTTCCAAGCTGCCGGAGCATCAAGGCTATTGGAGCTGAACTGCAGATTTACCTGCTACAGGAACCAACCCTGGGCAAACTGCGAGATATTTGAAGCTGTCCTATATCGAACTTTTGTACTAGTAAGGGCCCTTCTGGCAGGGAACCAGAGCTTACTTATACACAGCTCCGCCACCTGGATTAGTTAAGTCTCCACCTGGGAGGCGGGGCTGAATGACTCTCCTTATATGGGTAGAGTAAAGCAACTCGAATCCTACACCAAAGCGCCCCTTTTGGACCCAAGTCCAGAAGACAGCAAAAAAATTCCACATGACCAGAGGCCCCAGACCAAAAAAAAAAAAAAAAACAGAGCGAAATGTCTCCAACAAAAGAAAGCAACGCTATTCCATCCAGCCCGAACCACCTCACCACAACTGAAACACATGAAAACGATGACAATTCTACATTATGGAAAGTGATAGGGTCCCTTGAAGAAGAACTTAAAACTATGAAGGAATTCAAAGAAGCCACAATTTTACAAGTCAAAACAATGAATAACACCATTAAAGAGCTCCAAGCCAAGGTGACCCAGCTTGACAGCTTGAACAAGAAAAGGATAAAGCAATGAAAGATCTCCAGGCAAAAACAAGCAAACTGGAGAAGGAAATGTACAAAACAAACACTACCATTCAAGACATGAAAATAGAAATGGAAACAATAAAGAAAACACAGTCAGAGTTAAAAGAGGAAATGGAGAATCAAGAGAAGAGAACAGGAACTACGGATGTGAGTATGAAAAATAGGATGCAAGAGATGGAAGACAGGATTTCAGGCATGGAGGTTTTGATGGAAGAAATCAGTACAACATCCAAAGAAAATGAGAAAGCTAAAAAAATCTCTCACCCACAACATCCAAGAATTCAAGGATTCAATGAAAAGATGGAACCTAAGAATTATAGGCATAGAGGAAAGAGAAGACTCCCGACTCCATGGTCCAGGAAATATCTTCAACAAAATCATAGAAGAAAACTTCCCAAACCTAAAGAAAGAGATGCCAGTAAAAGTCCAAGAGGCTTACAGAACATCAAACAGATTAGATCAGAAAAGAAACTCCTCTCGACACATAATAATAGAAACTCCAAATGTAGAGAACAAAGAAAGGATATTAAAAGCTGTAAGAGAAAAAGGCCAAGTCACATACAATGGCAGACCCATCAGAATCACACCTGACTTCTCCTCAGAAACTTTAAAAGCTAGAAGGGCCTGGACAGATGTCCTACAAGCCCTGAGAGAACATAGGTGCCCAGCCAGACTACTATACCCAGCAAAACTCTCTACCAGCATAGAAGGAGAAAACAAGATATTCCATGACAAAATCAAATTCAAACAATATCTCCTCACAAACCCAGCCCTACAGGAGATCCTAGAAGGAAAATTCCAACACAAAGAAGATAACTACACCCAAGAAAACAGAGGAAATTGAAACCTCCACAGCAACTAAACAAAAAGAAACACAAGACAGCCAGCTATACCAAAATAATGGGAAATAACAACCCCTGGTCACTAATATCCATCAACATCAATGGACTCAACTCGCCAATAAAAAGACACAGACTTACAGACTGGATCCATAAACAAGACCCATCTTTTTGCTGTATACAAGAAACACACCTCACTATTGCAGATAAACACTATCTCAGAGTAAAGGTCTGGGAAAAGGTTTTCCAAGCAAATGGACACAGGAAACAAGCTGGAGTAGCCACCCTAATATCAAACAAAACAGACTTCCAATTGAAGTTAATAAAAAAAGACAGAGAAGGGCATTACATACTCATTAAAGGAAATATCCACCAAGAGGTTATCTCAATATTGAACATCTATGCCCCAAATACAAAGGCACCTACATTTATAAAAGAAATGCTTCTAAAACTTAAATCGCACATCGATCCAAACACTTTAATAGTGGGAGACTTCAACACCCCATTCACAACTATGGACAGATCATCAAGACAGAAGCCAAACAGAGAAATAATGAGTCTAACAGAGACCATGAACCAAATGGACCTAACAGATATCTACAGAACGTTTCACCCAAACACAAAAGAATACACCTTCTTCTCAGCACCTCACGGAACCTTCTCCAAAATCGACCATATAGTTGGACACAAAGATAGCCTCAACAGATACAAGAAAATTGAAATAACCCCTTGTATCTTATCAGACCACCATGGAATAAAGCTGGACTTCAATAGCAAAAGAATCAACAGAAAGTCTGCACTCACATGGAAATTGAACAACTCTTTACTAGAGGACCACTGTGTCAGGGAAGAAATAAAGAAGGAAATCAAAGACTTCTTAAAATCCAACGAAAATGAAGACACAACATACCCAAACCTATGGGACACAATGAAAGCTGTGCTACGAGGAAAGTTCATAGCATTAAGTCTCTTCAAAAAGAAAATTATGACAGCTCATATTAGCGAATTAACATCTAAACTGGGTGAATTGGAAAAAAAAGAAGCAAACACTCCCAAGAGGAGCAGAAGGCAGGAGATCATCAAACTTAGGGCTGAAATCAACAACTTAGAAACAAAAAGAACTATACAAAGAATCAATGAAACCAAGAGTTGGTTCTTCGAGAAAATCAACAAAATAGACAGACCCTTAGCCAAATTAACTAAAAGACAGAGGGAGAAAACAAATCAACAAAATCAGAAATGAAAAGGGAGAAATAACAACAGACATTGAGGAAATCCAGAGAATATATGGATCCTACTTTAAAAATCTATACTCCACGAAATTTGAAAATTTAAGTGAAATGGACAATTTTCTTGATAGATTCCACCTACGAAGCTAAATCAAGATCAGATAAACAGATTAAACAGCCCTATAACCCCTAAGGAAATAGAAACAGTCATTAAAAATCTCCCAACCAAAAAAAGCCCAGGGCCAGATGGCTTTAGCACGGAATTCTACCGGACCTTCAAAGAGGAGCTAACACCAATACTTTTCAAACTCTTTCACAAAATAGAATCTGAAAGAACATTGCCAAACTCATTCTATGAGGCCACAATCACCCTGATTCCTAAACCACACAAAGACCCAACAAAGAAAGAGAACTTCAGACCAATCTCCCTCATGAACATAGATGCAAAAATACTTAATAAAATACTAGCAAACAGAATTCAAGAACACATCAAAAGTATCATACACCATGATCAATTAGGCTTCATCCCAGGAATGCAGGGATGGTTCAACATATGAAAGTCTATCAACATCATTCACCATATAAACAAGATGAAAGAAAAAAAACCACATGATAATCTCACTAGATGCAGAAAAAGCATTTGACAAAATCCAACACCCCTTCATGCTAAAAGTTCTGGAGAGAACGGGCATACAAGGGCCGTACCTAGAAATAATAAAGGCAATATACAGCAGGCCAGTGGCCAACATAAAAATAAATGGAGAGAAACTTGAAGCATTTCCTCTAAACTCAGGGACAAGACAGGGATGTCCACTCTCACCATATCTCTTCAATATAGTACTTGAAGGTCTTGCTAGAGCAATAAGACAACTAAAGGACATCAAGGGGATAAACATCGGAAACGAAGAAGTCAAATTATCCCTATTTGCAGATGATATGATAGTATACATAAGCGACCCCAAAAATTCCACCAGAGAACTCTTACAGCTGATAAACACCTTCAGCAAAGTGGCTGGATACAAAATTAATTCAAAAAAATCAGAAGCCCTTCTTTATACAACAAACAAATGGGCTGAGAAAGAAATAAGGGAAACAACCCCCTTCACAATAGCCACAAACAACATAAAATACCTGGGGGTAACTCTAACCAAGCAAGTAAAGGACCTGTACAACAAGAACTTCAAGCCCTTTAAGAAAGAAATGGAAGAGGCCTTTAGAAGATGGAAAGATCTCCCATGCTCATGGATAGGTAGGATCAACATAATAAAAATGGCCATCCTACCAAAAGCAATATATAGATTCAATGCAATTCTTATCAAAAAACCAACACAATTTTTTATAGACTTGGAAAGAGCTATTCTCAATTTCATATGGAACAACAAAAAGCCCAGAATAGCTAAATCAATCCTGTACAATAAAAAAAAACATCTGGAGGTATTACCATCCCAGATTTCAAGCTGTACTACAGAGCAATAGTTGTAAAAACAGCATGGTATTGGTATAGAAACAGACCAGTAGATCAATGGAATCGAATTGAAGATTCAGAAATAGACCCACACACTTATGGCCACCTAATTTTTGACAAAGAAGCCAAAACGGCACATTGGAAGAAGGACAGCATCTTCAACAAATGGTGCTGGTCCAACTGGATGTCCACTTGTAAAAGAATGAAATTAGACCCTTACTTATCACCTTGTACAAAACTTAAGTCCAAGTGGATCAAAGACCTTAACATAAGGCCGGTCACACTAAATCTACTAGAAGAAAAAGTGGGAGAAACCCTCGAACTAATTGGCACAGGCGACAACTTCCTGAACAGAACACCAACAGCTCAGGACCTGAGATCAACAATCAATAAATGGGACCTCATGAAACTGAAAAGCTTCTGTAAGGCAAAAGACACTATCATTCGAACAAAACGGCAGCCTACAGACTGGGAGAAAATCTTCACCAACCCCACATCTGACAGAGGGCTAATATCCAAAATCTACAAAGAACTCAAGAAACTAAATGCCAAGAAACCAAATAATCCAATCAAAAATGGGGAGCAGAGCTAAATAGAGAATTCACAAAGGAGGAATCCCTAATGGCTGAGAGACATTGAAGAAATGCTCAACGTCCTTAATCATCAGAGAAATGCAACTCAAGATGACTCTGAGATTCCATCTCACACCTGTCAGAATGGGTAAGATCAAAAACTCAAATGACAGCACATGCTGGCGAGGGTGTGGAGAAAGGGGTACCCTACTCCATTGCTGGTGGGAATGCAGGCTTGTGCAACCACTATGGAGGTCTGTCTGGCAATATCTTAGAAAACTTGGAATAGCTCTACCTCAGGACCCAGCCATACCACTTCTGAGTATACACCCAAATGCCTCTTCACGGAATCATAAGGAAGTTTCCTCATCTATGTTTATAGTAGCCTTATTTGTAATAGCTAGAAACTGGAAACAACCCAGATGTCCCTCAACCAAAGAATGGGTTAAAAAACTGTGGTACATCTACACAATGGAATATTATTCAGCTATCAGGAACAATGAAATTATGCAATTTGCAGCCAAACGGATGGAACTAGAAAAGCTCATCCTGAGTGAGCTAACCCAGACTCGGAAGGATGCATATGGCATCTATTCACTTATAGTAGGACTTTAGCTATATAGAAAAAGGTATCGATACTACAACTAACACACCAAAGGGAACTTGGACATAGACTTCCTATTTTTAATCTTTATTTTTTGTATATTAGTTATATTTTTTCTATTTTTTAGTCTTTTTTATCTATTGTCTGCTTATTGGTTTGTTTGTTTAGTAGTTCTCTCTCCCGGGCAACGAGACACTTTTCACTGATGGTACTGCTTCGTAGACCCCCAATGAATGAGGAGGCTCTTGGCCCTCATACGACCTCTCTCAACTGAGATGAGGGACTGTTATATAAGGACACCCCACCCCAGAGAAATGGGATGGAAGGGTTAGGAGGTAAAGAAAAAAAATGAAATGAGATATTTGGCCTTTTACTACTAATTGTCATAAACTGTTTCGGATAATTAAGAAATGCAAACTAATAGTTATGCAAGCCAGTCATTCTGTTAGGTACTATGACAGCCTATTATAGTTACTTTCTAAGCTAATCAGAAATAAACCTACTACGAGACAAGCAACATGTGCTTATCCTAATATAAGAGATAGATAGGGCCTCTTCAAAAACCTCAAGAGATCTGCAGAATATGGCATTCAAAGATGTTTTCGTAACTTTAGATTTTTTTATATCAAGACATATCAACTCCTGACAGCACCCCCTATTCTCCTCCAAGTAGAAGATGAGCATTGAAGAATCTCCAGTGGGAGATGATTGAATTAGTCGCAAGCCTATCTCTTGGTAGGAAAAGCCCCTTGCTCCAACTGTAGACAGAATGCTGTCCAAAAAGGACAAAACCTGGAAGCAGGTAAGTCGACAGCCTAGCTCTGCCAAGACAGGGTAGGTAAGTCCTTCATAACTCCTTCTCTACAATCAATGTCTGTCAGAGAAACGGGGCCAAATGACTGAAGATCAATGCTGTAATGTATGGAGAGAAAATGGGAACTGTCCAGGCAGCCACTGGTATGTCATTTCTTAGTTTGGGAAGCTCCAGGCCCTGGACTTCCTATAAAATCAGATATATTTATCCCTCTCAAGGTCTCTGAGGTGGTTGAAGAACAGATAGCTTAGAGTCTCATAATTAAATTTTGAGTTGTTTAGGAGTCAAGAGAGTGTTATAGATCTAAGAAGATACTTTTAAAATTGTGTTGCAAGTTAGTATGAATGTTGAGTCAGATATAGAACTTTAAACTCATGGAGATGGTTAGATAGTGGAATGTTAAAGTCAGGTACCAAATACATATGGACTGGACATTGGGAATGTACGCTAAGCCATATAACCCTCATAAGTGTGGCCTAATTGCCTCTGTTGTTTTGTATTGTATTTATTATTATAAGAGAAAGAACCATTTGTTGGACTGAAAGGGGAAACTGTAGGGGGGGGGATAAGATATACCTTAAAGTTAAAAGAAAAAAAAAAGGGAAGAGGATGGGGAGTTGAAGGTGGGAGGGTGGGACTGGAGGGGGAATAGGGAGGGGACGGCGATTGAGATATAACTTGAAGAAATAAAAAATAAAGGAAAAAAATAAATTAATTAAAAAAATAAAATAAAAAAGAACAATGAAGTATTGGTATTAATCAAGATGGACCAGGTGCAGTATGTAGATAGAATTAATTTGAACCTATTTTAAGAAAAACAAAAACAACAACAAAAAAAACAATTTCTGAAATAATTGAAATGCTCTAAACACCACTTAAATATAAGATACATTAAAAGAATTCAAATGGTATTAAGTGAAATCATACTGTTTATATTTTTGAGATTTATTAATTTTTGCTATATGTGTATAAATGTTTATCTACATGTATGTGGATCACGTGCATGCCTGGTACCTTGGAGGACAAAAGAGGGTATTGTATCTCTAGAACTGGAGTTAAAGACAGTTGTGAGCTACCACGTGGATGCTGGGAGCCAAACCTGGGTTCTCTACAAGAGCTGACCCATCCCTGCTTATGGATTTTGTTGAGGAGACCCTGCCTCTTAGAGATAGATACACATTGAACTATTTGATGATTAAGAAATATGCTTTCGTGTGTGGGTTTCAGAATACAGTGAAGGGGCGTATGGAAATAGAAAATGTGAATAAAATAAAATATATTTGTTAATAGTTATCAAAGTTGAATGATCCATAACTATTTCTTATAATCCTCTTGTTACTTTGGCCTAAGGCTGAAAATTTTTCAGAGCCATTTAAGGTCTTTTCAACAGAGGAGTGACAGATGAAATTGACATCCTAGGGCATGCAGCCCTGGGGAGGAGATCAAGAGGTGCACTGAGGGACTCAAATCAATAGAGAAGAGGCTGTCAAAGAGGGCATCGAGGGCTGAGCTTAGCATTGACTGGGAGGGAGGCCTGGGAGAGAACAGTGTGAAGGAGGAGTTAGAAGTAGCAGAAGTAGGACCACATAGGACCCGTGGGTCTCAGGCTTAGATGAACAGCTACATGATGGAACCATTCATCAAAGAAAGTAAAGTCAGGTGTGAGGGGAATTGGAGATCCCAGGTAGCCACATTGAGTTTGAGAGGCCTGTACAAATGCCAGAGTTTAACAAAGAGGTCTGAACTAGAGATATATAGTTTGAGCAATTATCAGCTGCAAGACAATTTCCATGGAAACAGTGCAGGCACTGGAAATGCTCCCTCGGGAGCAAGTGTTTCTTATCTAATTAATAAATTACTCTTTGGCTGTGCTAACATTAAGAATGTGAAGCCGCGGTTTGCTCGGGGAGAACACAGAGAACTAAGTGTGGGAGAACAACACACAGGCTGGTCTCTTTCCTCTCAGCCTGCACTTGGGATGTGTGCTAGATCTTCAGGGTTCAGCTCAGGACTTTCCTTTAATTTTTTTTCCAGTGTGTATGTGTGTGTGTGTGTGTGTGTGTGTGTGTGTGTGTGTGTGTGTGTGTATTTGTGTGTGCTCATGTTTGTGAGTGTAGGTATATGTGTGTATCTGGAGGCCTGGAGGTAGTGGGTGAGAGGCATCTTCAATAGCTCGTCCACCTTATTCACTGAGGCAGCGTCAAATCCAAAGCCAATATATCTAGTCTCTAGTCAGCTTGCTCCATGCGTCTCCTGTCTCTCTGTCCTGAGACTGAAATTACATGGAGACTTGGCACACTCAGCATTTTATTTGGGTTTTGGGGAGTCTGAACTCAGGCTGCATGGCAAATAGTTTAGCCGCTGTCTTACCTGCTAAGCCATTTTACTGGTCCCCTAATAAAGAAACTTTCAAGAGAATATAAAGGCAATAGACCCATAAATAAAAGTGTCAAGTGGCCAGGCAGTGGTGGCACACGCCTTTGATCCCAGCACTTGGGAGGCAGAGGCAGGCAGATCTTTGCGAGTTTGAGGCCAGCCTGGTCTACAGAGTGAGTCCAGGACAGCCAGGGCTACACAGAGAAACCCTGTCTTGAAAAACCAAAAAAAAAAAAAAAAGTGTCACGTGGAAGATCAAGTTTTATTTTCTCTTTTACTCCTCTGTATTTTCCTTTCTTATCTTCCATATTTCGTATGGCATTGTAAAAAAAAATTATGGAAAACACCAGAACCCTATAGTTAGTTCCAGGAACAGCAGTAGCTCCCGTCTTCATCCACCATCATGCTGCGTGCTCTCAGGCAGAGCGGTGAGCTGCTAGTGTAGAAGGGCTTGTTAGTGGCACTATTTACCCTGGAGCAGGGAGGACTCAGCCCCAACAGGACGTGATGCAGGCTGTAGAGGGAGCAACAGACTATCTCTCAGGTTGTTAGGAAAAAAAATGGAAAAGAAACAGAATGATTGATTTACTATACTCAAAGTTGGTCAGCAGCTGGGGGTCTTGTAGACTGTGAGGTGATTTGGGGTTGGTTGTGATTTTTATATTACTTGTATTTATATTCAAATAAGAAAAAAGAACATGGGGTGGGGGTATCTTTCTTTGTCTCTTCTGGAGTTATTCTTGAATCCTATGCTCCAGTTCCTCAGGTTGCTATTTGAAGGCTCCATACTTTGGAGCCTTAACTGAATCAGATTTTTAAGCAGATTGTTTCCAAACATCAGTTATTTCCTGGGGAAATTTCAACATATGGGCAAGGTTGAGACCTACTCCAGATAATAACAGACAACTGGGGCATTTGGGTTACCTGTCATGAGAAGAAATGTCAGGAATCAGTGAGCTTGTTTTCGCCTGCCTTCCAGGTAATCGCTGTACGGGTGCACGTGAACAGTTCCTCGGAGAACCTGGACTACCCGGTCCTGGTTGTGGTTCGCCAGCAGAAAGAAGTGTTGTCTTGGCAGGTACCTCTACTTTTCCAAGGACTGTAAGTATTCTCAAATATCATGACATTTGACATTCGTCAATGTCCTTAGACTTAGCTGGGGGTTTTGTTTTGGTTTTCTGTTTTGTTTCCATGTTAGCCAGCAGAGAACTCAGGCATGCGAATGCCAGGGTCGTGCATGCCAAATGCAAACAATGCATACTCCAAGATTGGTCAGCACTATATATTTCCATTTTCTCTGAATTTCAGATAAGCATTCTGCCTGGATTTTCAGCACCTGGGAAAATTTACTCCATTTGAAAATCTGCCATAATATTCTATTCCCCTCTTTGGCAAAATGATCTTCACATAGCCAGCCAACATAGGAGCACCACCAACCCCATTCTTCAAAATCCCTCTTCTATGTGCATTCTTCACTCAGTAGTGTTTACAGAGCAGTGCCATGTGGGAGGTAGAGGAAGACACTATGAAAAACAACAGAAGTCTCTGCCCTGGCAGAGAGCCTGTTTTGCCAAGGAGAGTTCATTAAGGCATTGGGGCACCAATACAAAGCCCAGAAGGTACAGACAAATGGACACCTACTGAGGTGTTATTACATGGTTTTTCAAGGTTCTAGAATTAATTCTGACTGTTCTAACTTGAAATCAGTGAAACTGAAAAAAAAAAAAAAAGAGAAAGAGAAAGAGAAAGACTCCACTAGTTGCTTAATTAGGAAAGTTCGTTCCTCAAATTTTGGTGCTTTTCCTTGAACGACTTGAGAGTCTGACTTAATGCAATAGAGACACTACGACATATACTGGTCAGGACATAACAATCCCTATGTCCCTGTCGTACAATGGATGACAGCAGCAGGGGTTCCAGGATTGCTATCAAAGGACCCAGCCTGAAATTGAAATCGTAAGGACTTAAAGCCAAATTAGAGGGGAGTAGGATGAGGTAGCGGTCTCCCTGTCCCTGTTGGCCATGTCTCCGTCTCCTTGCTGATCTTGTCCACCCTCACTACTACAGATACCAAAGGACCTACAACTACCAGGAAGTCAGCCGCACTCTATGTCCTTCAAAAGCAACCAATAAGACCGGCCCTTTGGAGCAACTGATCTTTGTAGATGTAGCATCCATGGCCCCCCACGGTGCCCACTACAAGTTGCTGGTCACCAAGATCAAGCACTTCCAGCTCCGGTAAGCAGGTGTACGTGGCTCTCTGCTTTCTGTTCATCGACCATCTATACAAATGAGCCAGGCATTTTTTTGAACAGAGCTCAACTTGATCCTTCAAGAAGCCTAGCCTTTGCCAGTTCTACCTTTGATCCATTCCTGGCAGCAGCCTATGTGGATTGCAGGGCTAGATTTTCAGTGCGGTAATTCAACCCCTCGGAAAGGAGTGCTGTGAAACTGAAGTCCTTAGGTCACAGTTCTGTGCAAGAGTTAACTAATGACTTGCAAATCTATTCTGCCACCTTGCTGCCTGTTTCCACCTCGTATAATATGACTTCATGTCACCAAACAAATCTTTCTTGTGAAACACACAGTTATGAGATCTTTTATAGCCTGAGAAGAGATGGTAGGTGGGCTATGTGTGCTTCTTCCTTTCTTAATTCACTAACTTTGTTGGTGACCCAGAAATCCAGAGGATGGTGGCTGTGGAGTCCAGATGAGGGCTGTAGTAAAAATATTGAGAATTAACCCTGACATTGCAGTTTCTGCTACATAGTTTGGAATGACAGACTAGAATACATATGGAACGTATTTCACTGATGTCCAGAGATTTTTGTTGTTCTTATTTGAGACTGAGGTCTGCCTACATTGCCAAGCTAGCCTTAGACTTTTATGCCCAAGCCATCCTCATACTTCTGTCTCCTAAGAAGCTGTGATAATAGGGATTCATCACCATGCCATGCTCTGAGGTCCAGAGATGCTAAGTCCATGTCCAAACTCACAAAGACACAAAAGGGTAAAAATCAGAGCTGGATTCTGCTTCTGACTTCCTCTTCTAAGTTCTTCTTCTCTTAACATGTTCTTTCTTCTTTCCAGTTAAATCCATTGTCCCAAATTTATGTCTCCCTAAATTGCTTCTCAGTTGCACAAATCATTTGTTTATTCAAATTCAGATTTTAAAATAAGATGGCTGTGCCTTTAAACATTCCTCCCACTCCTTTCACACACTTGTATGTCACCTTCTCAACAGCTCCCAACAGCTCCCAACAGCTCCCAACAGCAATGGGCCATTCTGTGTCATTAGAGTTTGTAGTTGTAGGAAGGGAACAGGTAGAAGGAGGGTGCTGTAGGAACAGGCAGCCACTGGACAATAGGAGATACTTAGGGTGGGGGTAGAAAGAACAGAGGGAGGCATTAAGAGTACAGTTGTCTACATTGTACTATTAGTTGTGTGAAGAATTGAATGAAGAAGACAGTATTGGATGAAGAAAAGTTAAAATGCTGATACAATCAATGATCAAGGTAAAAACTGAGAGGTTCTCTTGAAGAATATAAGAGGGTAAACTCATAAAATTTGAAAGAATATGAAGGAAAGAGGAAATAAGAGGGTCAAGAATGACATCACATTTGGTTAGAGGAAATGAATAGTTGTGATTGTATGGCCAATCTCTAGCAGGAGTTAATTCATGTAGAACCTGGTCAAGGGGATTCACAGTCAATCTCCTCTCCCTCTTTCCTCGGGTTAGAAAGCACTTGAAATGTACAAACTACTGAAACTTTGCTTGAATCCTTTTTTTGATCCTCAGCTATACCCTTTGCTTTTTGAGGAATGTCAGATGTCATGACTTACATTACCAACAAGGTGTAGCCTCACACTCTCAACACTGTGGTCCAACAGTCCAGTGTGGAGGCAGCCTTGACCACAAAGCTGCATGCTGATCTGTTCCTAAGGGCTCTGCTATGTTTGCTATATTAAGGGGAGAGACTCCATGGCAGCTAGGGCAGAAGAACTGCTGGCTGCCTTTTAGGCACTGCCAGTGATTGGAGTCTGGGCTGCGTGTTTCCAGATTTTGGCCCCTTGTTCACGGAATTGAAATAAAGGCACAACGATTTCAGATTTGAACAAGAGTAACAACAACAGCAAAAACTATTCTAAAGCAAATCAGTAATTCATATCAGACATATGTGATCAAGAGTCACAGACCGTGTGAAAGAATACCCAAAGGCCTTTATTATTTGGGGCTCCCCTTTATGGGACTCAAGAAAAGGAGGAGTATAGATGATAAGGGCATAACACAGGCAGTTCTGTTTTGATTGACAGGCATAGATTATGTAAGCCTCTGGTTATTGTACATGTCCTTTCTCATGATGCATCAGATCTTAATCATACCAACTATACATAGACCTAAGATGGTAAACTGGCAAATCTCCCTTTTGAGTGATTCTCAGAAGACACAGTTTTCCTTATGTGCATGCACCCAAAAGTAGTTCAGGCCTGATTGGACACCCTATGTTCATGCTCAGAGATACATAGAGTAAGATTAAACAGAAACTGCCCATTCTTGATGATCATTAAGCGGAAGAGAAACTTATTCTTTTGTTTGGAGGACATAATGCATACAGCTCAGTGCAGGAAGGGGTTCTTAATCTAACAGGCTGCTGGGTATATTACTAGGAGAGAGGTGAATGCAAAGCTCAAACTAAGTGGAGTGCCAGGCTGCTGATCTATTTATTCCCCAAGGCAATAGAGTCTCAAGATAACTGGGGAAAAACAGATAGGAAGCAATCTTCTGCAGAGATGTGTGGTTTGGTACCAGATCACACTTCTCCATTACCTCTCCCCTACTTGTTCATCACATGGCTATGACTTTCAGTAGGATTATAAATGGAGGTACAGTTATCCAGCCTCCATTTCCCTAATGCTTGGAATGTGGTGTTCTCTACACACCAGGGTGTGTTGGCAAACTCCTCATGAAGGGCCAAAATAGAGTGGACAGCAGGGATCTTCTTCTATGACTAGAAAGCAGGAAGATGATCTGAAGGCCATTAAGGAATAGACCCAGATAAAACCAAAGAAAAATTCTCTACTGGAATTCTAGAGAACACTGAAAGGGAACTGAGAAAACTAGCAGAGATGAAAACTCATGGGTGAGAGGAGAAACAGAGTAACAGACCACTGAAGAGAGTGGAGAGTGGGCAGGGGTGGATAGCCCACTGCTCATGGCTCAGCTAAGAACTGGGACCTGCTGACAATAAAGATGAGGGATAGCCAGCAGGGATTGATCAAGGATGATGAAAGAGTCTGAGTAGGAAAGAATGACAAGCAGTGCCAATGGTGAGAATGACTTTGAAGCCTCGTGTGGGATTTAGCGAACTTATCTCTATTAGTATTAGTATTAACCTAGATGCTTGTGTATGATCAAAAATTTACCTTGTCATGGTGGTACCTACCTGTAATCCAAGCACTTGAAAGGTAAAGGCAGGAGGATCAGAACTTTAAGGTCATCCTCAGCTATGCATCAAGTTTGAGGCCAGCCTGAGCTACTTGAGACCCGAGTCAAACAAATTCGCCCCATCCTGGACCCCAGAATTTCAGTGCATCCCCCCCTGTTCTCTCTATCCTTTCTGCCCTATGGCCCGTTAGTTCATATTGCCTTTCCCCGGTCCCACTTACACTACCTTTATGTTTCTAGTAGGTGTGTTTTAGGTTTTAACCTGCAATGTTTGCTTGCAATTTCGGTGCCCCATGGGGCTGTAGTATGTGCTTGCCTAGCATGCATGAAGCCCTGAGTTAGACACCCAGCACTGCACAAACTATGTGTGGAATTGCATGCTGGGAATTCCACCACTTGGGAAGTGGAGGCAGGTGGGTCAGAAGTTCAAGGTTAGCCTCAACTACAAAGAAAGTGTGAGGCCAACCTGGAATACACCAAATTCTGTTTCAAAACCACACACATACAAAAGAAAATTTGATATTTATTTATAACAACAGTAACAAATGTTACCAACCATCTCCAAGATAACCTCCTATTACTTAGAGAGCATGGTTCTCTTCATCCCAGCATGCTAGGCTGAAGAGATGATCACCAATAAGAGCACTTACTGCTCTTCCAAAGGACCAGAGTTCGGTTCCCAGCCCCAACATAGTGTCTTACAACCACCTGTGACTCTGGTACCCTCTTCTGGCCTCTGCAGGCACCCAGTCGTGTGGCATACACTCACACAGAAACATACACACACAAATTAAAATTAAAATAAATCTTTAAAAAACTTCCAACATGGAGGCAGGAGGGGAACCTGAGGCCCCACCTCCAACTGAGAACGTATGGACAGTTGATCAGTTGATGTAGTTCCCTACAGTAGGGAAAGTCACTTTACTTTGGGGGGGGGGTGGTGTCCACTAGCAGATTGTCCATGCCCCAGTGGGTAACCTCACAGCCACATGGATGTGGGCAGCACTAATTGAACTCAGTGGGTTTTGTTGTTGTTGTTGTTTTAAGAAGAATTAAAACTGAAAGGGAGATATATTGGGAAATAGCCAGGGGAACTGAAGGGAGGAAGTCAGGGACAAATATGTTTAATATACATTGTATATATACATCTACAAGGTTTTCAAAGGATAAAATAAAAGATTTAACTAAGAAAATAAAGTGGAAAGCAATGGAGAATCACACAGCACTTAATGACCTCTGGGCTCCCACGTGTGTGGGTACACATGAACATGTACATGTATACACACACAGAGAGAGAGAGAGAGACAGAGACAGAGACAGATAGATGGACGGATGGACAGACAGATAGACAGATAGAAAAGGTGAGATAGAGGATGGTAGAATGGGGAGTAAGGAAAGAACGGTTGGATTGGTCTGTTACTTATTTTGAAATGATTGAAACAGGAGAGTATTTATGAATGAAGGAGCAGAAAGGCAAAGCTGATTAATAAGAGAGTTGGTATTTGTAGATGCAGAGTCTTCGAGAAAGGAGGAAATAGTGGGATACAGGTGCACAAGGTCAGATTCCAGACACCAGCAGGACGAAACCCGAAGAGTGAGAGATAACAGGAGGGCTAGCAGAAGGGCTGGAGTATGAAGGGAACTTACAACAGACGGCAATCAGCAGACAACAGGGAATGATAGTGTGAAGTCCATGGTGCAGAGTAATAATACATCATTTCCTTCAACAAACAAAGTGGGATTTGGAGCACCCACTGTGCCCTGCCAGGAGCTCACTAATATGAGATATAAAGGCTGTGACTCATGGTCCCTCACTCAAAACTACTCTCCATTCATTCACCTTTTTTCTTTTTTCTATTTTATTACTCTCCTATAAATATTTCTCTTTTCTTTTCTCGATTCCCCCTGAGCAGTCTTCTACCATCTTTTTCCCATCTTCCTTATATGTATCTCCTCTGTTGACTCCTGTGTCTGTTTCTTTTCCCCTCTCCCCTTACCTTAACAGCCAAAGCAGGGGAACAAAGTTGGCTTTTAGTCTCCTGTAAGTACTTGTTTCCTGTGCTTCATTTTGAAACCAATGAATGGAAACTTTGATGCTTCTTCTCTAAAACCGAAGGTGCCAGTGGGTTTTGGTTAGCTTTGTGTTACTCACTAGTGAAGACTTTTGATAAAATACAATTTTCTCACCTCTGTCAGGGTCACACCAGCAGACATTGTTTCATCTCCATGGACATGCATGTCTGTTGCTAACTTAGAAAGCCAGTGCCACCTTTGTCATTCCTCTAACCTGGCAATTAGAGCGGTGAAGGTTCCCTGTTGCCCTGATAACAGCAGGAGACACTTCCCAGACTTGAAAGGCCACTTCCCAGGCCACATACAGCATAGCACTTCTGGCTTCTGCTCTAGCTGTGGACTCAAAAGTGGACATGCTGCTTCATTTGACAGTGATGCTGGCATCTTTAGATGACTTGAGGTCAGAAATTTGCTACTGTGCTCCTGCAGAAGCAATCCCAGACATGGGTAGCAATTTATGCCAGAAGTTAATATAGAAAAATTGCACCCATTTCTATGAGCTTAATTCTGAGACCAGACCAATGACAGCCCAACCAACACCCATTACCTTTACTAAACGGTGCTCAAATTTTATGACCTCTAAGTGATGCCTCCCATGTGCACCTTGCCTAAGTGTCTTGAGATGCCATTTCTAAAGATGGTTAATTTTTAAGCTATTTCATTTTTATAAAAAGGAAAATTGGAAATGGAAAGAAAGTCTTCAGAGAGCCCTAGAGAGTGAAGATGGCGAAGGAGCCCAGATGTTCAGGTTCAGACACAGCAACGCAAGGAGGGATGCACATTGGAAGAGTGGCTGTTTTGTCAGTCTTGGGAACTCAAGGGCGGTGGACTTGAGTGAGTGATCTGCAACACTACTGATGAGGCCAGGACCCCAAAGAGCATGTACGGAAGAGCAGCCCCATGCAGAACAAATTTGTCTTTGTGTTTTCCAGCCTCTTGAAATACTTCACAGATGTTCACCCAACAGCATTCGATACTACAAAACCTTATGCCCCCTACAAAATTCTAATAATCTCCCTTTTTCTGTGCCTGGATTCTTGCTTTCTTAGTATATGATAAAATAATTCATAGTAAATTTCTGTTTAGAGAGCAAGTAACCTCATTATGTATCTTGGGTGGTACTTTTATTTTATAGATGGGTTTTAGAAGACAAAGCCTAAAGTCAAAGAGGATAAAACTTTAGAGAATTCAGCAGGTGTTTGGGGCAAGAAGAGCTTATTGCTACCCCTGCCGATTGTACCCACAGTGGCCATCTGTTCACTCTGTTTTTAAAGCACTGTTCTTTTGCTGTGGATCCATTAAAGTCATTGTGAAGTGGTACCTACATTATTCAAAAGGACTCAAGCCTGCATTTCCTCTCTTGCTACCCACTTATCGTGATCAAGCTTGATTGATTATATTACTTGATTTTAATATCTTAAGAGTCCAAAGGCAAGAGCAACCATAATATTAAATGAGGTGTTTATATAGGTATGATGTCATAGATATTTAAAGATGTAAAAGCAATCTTCTTCCTTAATTTCATCATTCTTTATTGTGAAAAAAAAACCACAAAGTCCCCTTGGAGTTTATTGGATTGCAGAACCAAATATCCTTTAAAACCAAAAATCCCAGTAAAGCACTGATCATCTAGTGATAAGGTGATTCTCCTTTAAGTAACTAGTTCTTGCTTACCAACTCATTCTTTTCTCTTACTTTTCCCTCATATTTCTCAGGACAAACATTGCCTTTTACTTCACTGCCAGCCCCTCTCAACCTCAGGTAAGTGAAGGGTTCCGAGAGCTATCAAGAGCCCACTTGCTGGTGTTGCATACAGAAACCATGGAACAGGGAGAGAGAAGCCAGAATGTATTACTGTCTTTGCTCTTACACTATGTATTCTGGGTTGTTACTGGGATCTTGGACACAGCATTTAATGTTGCTACCTTTATTGGGATAAAATGAAAAGCATAATATTTATTTTCAGCATTCCTTAGTACATACATCGAGTAAAGTCACGTGCCAAGGGATGTTAGATGGTACCAGGTGCTGAAGGAAAGATGAGAGGATGAACACAAACTGTGATTATAGACCTGGTGACAGAGATGGGTTAGGGAGAGAGAGTGGAAGGCTGACAGGAAACAGATATGCAAATGGTTGTTGTGAAAATGTAAAAATAAGACAGGCTTCCATTCCTGCCATAACATTGGCAGATTGAATTTGTGTCCCTGTCAGTAAAAAATAATAATAATAATTGACTATTTTATGTGCTCCTCAATAAAAAATAACCACACACAGAACAGATACATGAAACTTTGATTTTTTTAAATGACATTTCTAACTATTTTTTTCTCTTTCATGGTTTCTGAAAGGATCTGGACTGTCACAAGCTCAAAATAGTTTTCTGGCCCTATATAGTGTTCGCACCTTCATCCTACCACTGTAAACATCAACCAACAATCACAAGAGAAATGTGAGTTAGAGGCTAGTCTGAGCTACTTAGCAAATTGCAAGCTAGCTGAGGCTACATACTAAAACACTGTCCCGAAATAGAAAGAAAGGACTGGTCTATGTGCCACAATACTTATCCTATGCTTTTTGAAGGCTTTAATATGATTTTGCTTACAAATGGTTACTTAGCTTTTGTTTTGAATACACTAAGACTGGTGATTAAATAGTATTGACCTTTGTAAGTCTATTACGATCACTGATGTGCTTGTAAATATTTAACAAGTAGTTTGGGGCGGGGCAAAACTTGACTTGTAGCTTCTGCCCATTCTTGTGGTATAAATTTTTTCACCATGGCTTGTGGCAATTCTCCTGCAGACTTTACAGCAGGCAGGGAAAAAAGAACGATCAGGGTGCAGTAAGGATGAAACTTGGCTCAGACTGATTTTATTGCAGCCAGTGCTGGACCAAGACTTGTAGAGTCTGGCCCAGATCATTTTACTTTAGCCATACTTAAGCACAGCACAATTTAGGGAAAATGTACTCAGGTAACAATTATCTCAGTCCAAGTGCACAACAATTTAAGGCATGTTTACACTGAGATAATTCACAAGGTGCATCTGGCTTCTTTCACAAGAATGGGTACTGTTGACTCAAAGATGGTGCCCAAGATTTAGGGTCTAGGGAACTTGACTGAAGTAAACATAGCACAGGTACACCTGTGGGTGCCAGGCGTGGCCTGGCCCTAAGATAACATAGAAGTCACTTAGGCTGTTGTAAACCACAAGTGACCTCATTCATAAAGGGTGGGTTTTATGGCCTAAAAGCAATGCTCAAGATTTAGGCAGAAAGGGTCTGGGATAAATAAAAACAAAAATTCTAGAAGATACAGACAGAGCCTGTCCCGTCAGACATCAAAGGATCACCAGGTTGTAAAACTACACTCCTGGCATTCCAGGAAGAGCAGCTGCACACCCCATTCTATCAGAGAGACAAGCTGTGTGTTTGACTTAACTGGCTTCTCCAGTGCTTTTCTGTGTGCACAAGACCTCTTTGTCCTCTACAATGGCTGATTTCAAATGGCCAACATGTTGTCATCGGTCATGTTGGGAATAGATGTACAATGCAGCCCTCCTAAGCCTGTGTAAATGAACTCCCACTTTTGTTTATTTATAGTTGTGGGGATTGAACTCTGGACCTGGTACATGCTAAGCAAGAGCTCTGCCAGCTGAGCCACACAACAAGACTGGCATTCAACAGAACTAAAATTTAAATTCTCCTCCTGTGGAGGTCATCTTATATATGCACTGACACCTGACGGCAAGAAAGGCAGCATGGCACAATTTGCTCGTCTTAAGAGTTATTGACCGTTTAAGACGTTCAAGTGATATTTAGGGTACCCAGATAGGTGGTTCAGCAGTTAAGAGCACTTGCTGCTCTTACAGAGGACCTGGATTTGGTCCCTAGGACCCACATCGTTGCTCATAGCTGCATCTGACTCTAATTCTAGGGGATACAATGCCTTCTTCTGGCCTCCTGGGCACTGCACGCGTGTGGTACACAGACATACATACAGGCAAAACACAGACATAAAATCTTTCTCTCTGATTGAAACATATTTTGAGGCAGGGTCCTAAAACATTCCTTTGGAGTTGGTAGTAATTTATAGATAAATAAGACTGATATAATACTTTGATATATTTATAAGTGTTCAAAAATCTTGGCTGCTTACAAAAACAACGCAGCTAGTAATATATATTCATTGCTAAGGGTAATGCTCTTGAGTGATAAAGTATGGCTGACTTGTGAACTACCCTGGGACATCTAGACTCCTCCTTTGGAATAACCCTATCTCATATGCATTTGAATAATGTTCCAAAATACAGTCACACAAGGCATCAAAAGATTTCTAAACAGGAATATGAGTAGCATTGCTTAATTCTGACAGTTTACTAATATTGAATTAGTTCTCAAAACAGCATTAGTAAAGAAGATATAGGAATACAAAGTCAAATTTTACTTTCTTATCTCATCTTAAAAGTGATATGTTTACTAAGTCTGTAAGATATCAGGCCTATTTGGGTGGGTTTCCACAAAACCTTAATCACAAATCTGATGCTTCTCATACAGTTGCCACACTGGAAATTATTGGGCTAAATCCTTTCCCCCATTTTTATTTTATTTTATTTTATTTTTTATAGAAGGAAGGGTTTATTTGGGCTTATTATTTCAGATGTATAAGACTCCATTAGAGCAGGAAGGCATAGCAGCAAGTGGCAGGGATAGGAACCTGAGGGCTTACATCCCTAAATGCCATCAGGAAGCAGAGAGCAAATTGGAAGAGGCCCTTAAACTCTTTCTTTTTTTTTCTTTTTTTTTTAATAATTTATTTTTTATTTCTTCAAGTTACATCTCAATCACAATCCCCTCCCTACTCCCCCCTCCAGTCCCACCCTTCCACCCTCCTCCCCCTCAGCCCCACCATCCTCTTCCCTTCTTTTTTTTTTTTTTT
>CAJQZJ010031868.1:2363851-2385965 GCA_907164525.1 Lophiomys imhausi
TTTTTTGATAATATATAAAGTATTACCTTTCAATCCGGATTAAAGAAGAAATTATTTTGATATTTTGGAGCTAAACAAACCTTTAGTGTATATATTTTGAGATCTCAAAGGACAATTTGTTTGAATTGCAGCCTGCCTTTTGTAAGTAGCTTTTAAACTTAAATCTTTCCAAATCCTATGTGCCTGTCTCTGCATTCTAAATTTTGGGATCAAAGACATGTGGTTTCCAACTGATGGGATTAAAGATGTGCTCCTCCACTCCTGGATCAAAGTTTTTCTCTGTTTAGAGCTTGTTTTGTATCAGGTGGCCTTGAGCTCTGAGATCTGCCTGTTTCTGTCTCTAGTGTGTTGGGATTAAGGGTGTATTCTTCCCCAATGATGGGACTAAGGGTGTGCACCATCACCACCCTGTTTCTTGTAACTCTAGAATTTATAAGACAACTAACTCTATAGTGATCCTCCTGTCTCTGCTGGAGGTAAAGGCATGGGCTAACACCATGCATTATTTTACCTTAGCTCTAAGTTTTTTCAACTCTTGGAGGTTTGTAAAACCAGGTTGAACAGCTGTCACCTTTAATTTATTTACAGTGTTTTAAACCTGTTACCTGTTTTTTAATGCCAAACCATGGAAATAGCCTATACCTCTACAAAAAAAAACAAAAAACAAAAAAAAACTTTTAAGCTGCTATCAAGTTTGTGTAATCTCTGTAGCCACCTGCAGTCTAACATTCTAATCTGAAATTAAGGCCATTTTCTTTTCATGCCAGTAAGGTAAATTATAGTTTGAAAATTTTATATTGTATTTTTATTATATTTTTAAGCTTATTAATTCTTTTCTTAAAATAGTATTATTTATTTCTAGAACATAGTTTCCTCCCTCCTCCCCTCTTGGCCCCTCCCTTCATCTCTCCTTCCCTCCCTCTCTCCTTCCCTCCCTCCCTCCCTTCCTCCTTCCCTCCCTCCTTGTTCCTCTACTTGGTACTCTCCTTCTCCTCAGATGAGGTGGGTCCTCACATATCATACTCCCTCAGATCTTGCGTCATGTGAGGCCCAAGAGCTTACACTCGTACTGGAGCTTGATAAGGCACACCATCTAGGGTGTGGGGTTCCACTAACCTGCAGCAGATTCCATGACTCACTGGTGGGTAGAATTTTTCCTAGGATAGATATGCTAGGTTCCTGTCTATTTGGGTGTGTGGGTTGTAGGATAGTTATCCTCTGATGTATGGTTAATATCCATTTGTAAGGGAATACATACCATGTTTATCTTTCTGGGACTGCGTCAGCTCACTTAGGATGAGCTTTTCTAGTTCCATCCATTTGGTTTTGAATTGCATGATTTTCTCATTTCTGATAGCTGTGTAGTATTCCATTGTGTATATGTACCACAGTTTTTTTATCCATTCTTCAGTTGATGGACATCTGGGTTGTTTCCAGTTTCTGGCTATTACAAATAAAGCTGCTATGAACATTGTTGAGGCAATGTCCTTTTGGTTTCTTTTCAGATCTTTTGGATATATGCCCAAGAGGGGTATGGCTGGGTCTTGAGGTAGATTTATTCCCAATTTTCTAAGATATCTCCAGATTGATTTCCAAAGTGGTTGCACAAGTTTGCTGTCCCACCAGCAATGGGGGAGTGTTCCCCTTTCTCCACATCCTCGCCAGCATGTGCTATCATTTGAGTTTTTGATCTTAGCCATTCTGACAGGTGTGAGATGGAATCTCAGAGTTGTTTTAAGTTGCATTTCCCTGATAACCAAAGATGTTGAACATTTCCTCAAATGCCTCTCAGCCTTTAGAGATTCCTCTTCTGTGAATTCTCGGTTTAGCTCTGTACCCCATTTATTGATGGGGTTATTTGATTTTTTGGTGTTTAATTTCTTCAGTTCTTTATATATTTTGGATATTAGACCTCTGTCAGATGTTGGGTTGGTGAAGATCCTTTCCCACTCTGTAGGCTGCTGTTTTGTTCTAAGGACAGTGTCCTTTGCCTTACAGAAGCTTTTCAATTTTATAAGGTCCCATTTATTGATTGTTTGTTTTAGTGCCTGAGCTATTGGTGTTCTATTCAGGAAGTTGCTACCAGTGCCAATGATTTCAAGGCTTTTTCCCACTTTCTCTTCTATTAATGTTAGTGTGTCTGGATTTATGTTGAGGTCCTTGATCCACTTAGACTTAAGTTTTGTACAGGGTGATAAGTATGGATCTATTTGCATTCTTCTACATGTTGACATCCAGTTAGACCAGCACCATTTATTGAAGATGCTTTCCTTTTTCCATTGTATGTTTTTGGCTTCTTTATCAAAAATTAAGTGACCATAGATGTGTGGGTTTATTTCTGGGTCTTCAATTCGATTCCATTGGTCAACTGGTCTGTTTCTATACCAGTACCATGCTGTTTTTATTACTATTGCCCTGTAGTACAGCTTGAAATCCGGGATGGTGATACCTCCAGATGTTCTGTTATTGTACATGATTGATTTAGCTATTCTGGGTCTTTTGTTATTCCATATGAAGTTGAGAATTGTTTTTTCCAGATCTGTAAAAAATTGAGTTGGTATTTGGATAGGAATTGCATTGAATCTGTATATTGCTTTTGGTAAGATTGCCATTTTTATTATGTTGATCCTACCTATCCATGAACAAGGGAGATCTTTCCATCTCCTGATATCTTCTTCAATTTCTTTCTTCAGGGACTTGAAGTTCTTATCATACAGGTCTTTCACTTGCTTGGTTAGAGTTACCCCAAGGTATTTTATATTATTTGTGGCTATTGTGAAGGGTGTTGATTCCCTTATTTCTTTCTCAGCCCATTTATCTTTTGTGTAAAGAAGGGCTACTGATTTTTTTGAATTGATTTTGTATCCGGCCACCTTGCTGAAGGAGTTTATCAGCTGTAGAAGTTCTCTGGTGGAATTTTTGGGGTCACTGATGTATACTATCATATCATCTGCAAATAGGGATACTTGACTTCTTCCTTTCCAATTTGTATCCCCTTGATCTCTTTTAGTTGTCTTATTGCTCTAGCTAAAACTTCAAGTACTATGTTGAAGAGATATGGAGAGAGTGGGCAGCCTTGCCTTGTCCCTGATTTTAGAGGAAATGCTTTAAGTTTCTCTCCATTTAGTTTGATGTTGGCTATTGGCTTGCTGTAAATTGCTTTTATTATTTTTAAGTATGGTCCTCGTATGCCTGATCTCTCTAAGACTTTTATCATGAAAGGGTGATGTATTTTGTCAAAAGCTTTTTCAGCATCCAATGAGATGATCATGTGGTTCTTTTCTTTCAGCTTGTTTATGTGGTGGATTACATTGATGGATTTTCTAATGTTGAACCACCCCTGCATCCCTGGGATGAAGCCTACTTGATCATGGTGTATGATACTTTTGATGTGATCTTGGATCCGGTTTGCAAGTATTTTATTAAGTATCTTTGCATCCATGTTCATAAGGGAAATTGGTCTGAAATTTTCTTTCTCCATTGGGTCTTTGTGAGGTTTAGGTATCAGGGTAACTGTGGCCTCATAGAATGTGTTTGGCAGTATTCCTTCTGTTTCTATGTTGTGGAAGAGTTTGAAGAATATTGGTGTTAGCTCTTCTTTGAATGTCTGGTAGAATTCTGTGCTGAAACCATCTGGGCCTGGGCTTTTTTTGGTTGGAAGACTTCTAATGACTTCTTCTATTTCCTTAAGGGTTATAGGACTGTTTAATTTGTTTACCTGTTCTTGATTTAACCTTGGTAGGTGGAATCTATCAAGAAAATTGTCCATTTCATTTAGATTTTCCAATTTTGTGGAGTACAAGTTTTTGAAGTAGGACCTAACGATTCTTTGGATTTCCTCAATGTCTGTTGTTATTTCCCCCTTTTCATTTCTGATTTTGTTGATTTGGGTATTTTCCCTCTGCCTTTTAGTTAGTTTAGCTAAGGGCTTGTCTATTTTGTTGATTTTCTCAAAGAACCAGCTCTTGGTTTTGTCGATTCTTTGTATTGTTCTTTTTGTTTCTAAGTTGTTGATTTCAGCCCTGAGTTTGATAATTTCCTCTCGTCTGCTCCTCTTGGGAGTGTTTGCTTCTTTTTGTTCTAGCTCTTTCAGGTGTTCTTTTAGGTGGCTAGTATAGGAATTCTCCAGTTTCTTTTTTTTGAAGGCACTTAGAGCTATAAACTTTCCTCTTAGCACTGCTTTCAATGTGTCCCATAAGTTTGGGTATGTTGTGCCTTCATTTTCATTGAGTTCTAAGAAGACTTTAATTTCTTTTTTTATTTCTTCCCTGACCCAGAGGTCATTGAGGAGAGAGTTGTTCAGTTTCCATGTTTTTGCAAGCACTCTGTTGTTTTTGTTACTGTTGAAGCCTAGCTTTATTCCATGATGGTCTGATAAGTTACAAGGAGTGATTTCAATTTTCCTGTATCTGTTGAGGCTTGCTTTGTGACCGACTATATGGTCGATTTTGGAGAAGGTTCTGTGAGGTGCCGAGAAGAAAGTGTATTCTTTTGTTTTTGGGTGAAATGTTCTGTAGATATCAATTAGGTCCATTTGATTCATGACATCTGTGAGGTTCATTATTTCTCTGTTTGGTTTCTGCATTGTTGATCTGTCCAGTGGTGAGAGTGGTGTGTTGAAGTCTCCCACTATTAATGTGTGAGGTTCAATGTGGGATTTGAGCTTCAGTAGTGTTTCTTTAATGAATATGGGTGGTCTTACATTTGGGGCATAGATGTTTAGTATTGAAATTTCATCTTGGTGGATTTTTCCTTTGATGAGTATATAGTGTCCTTCCCCATCTCTTTTGATTAATGTTGGTTGAAAATCCAATTTGTTGCATACTAGAATTGCTACTCCAGCTTTTTTCTTGGGTCCATTTGCTTGGTATATCTTTTTCCAGCCCTTTACTTGGAGATAATGTCTATCTTTTTTGCTGAGGTGTGTTTCTTGTAAACAGCAGAATGTGGGATTCTGTTTTCACATCCATTCTGCTAGCCTGTGCCTTTTTATTGGGGAATTGAGTCCATTGATGTTGAGAGATATTAATGACCAGTGATTGTTACTTCCTGCCATCTTGATGTTGGTAGAAATAGTGTGTGAGTGAGCTTCTTTCCTTTTGTTTTTGCTGCAGGTATGCTATTTGCTTCCTGTGCTTTCTTGTGTGTAGTTAACCTCTTTGGGTTGAAGTTTTCCTTCTAACATCTTTTGTAGAGCTGGATTCATGTATAGATATTGTTTGAATTTAGCTTTGTCATGGAATATCTTGTTTTCTCCATCTATGTTGATTGACAATTTTGCAGGGAATAGTAGTCTGGCCTGGCATTTGTGGTTTTTTAGGGTCTGCAAGATGTCTGTCCAGGCCCTTCTGGCTTTTAGAGTCTCTGAAGAAAAGTCAGGTGTGATTCTGATAGGTTTGCCATTATATGTTACTTGACCCTTTTCCCTAGCAGCTTTTAAAATTCTTTCTTTGTTCTGACATTTAGTGTTTTGATTATTATGTGGAGAGAAGATTTTCTTTTCTGGTCTAATCTATTTGGGGTTCTGTAAGCTTCTTGTACAGTTATAGGCATCTCTTTTTTTAGATTTGGGAAATTCTCTTCAATGATTTTGTTGAAGATATTTTCTGGTCCATGGAGGTGGGACTCTTCTCTTTCTTCTATTCCTATTATTCTGAGATTCCGTCTTTTCATTGTGTCCTTGATTTCCTGAAGGTTTTGTGTCAGGACTTTTTTAGATTTGACATTTTCTTTGACAGATGTATCCATTTCTTCAATTTTATCCTCTGAGCCTGAAATTCTTTCTTACATCTCTTGTATTCTGTTGGTGATGCTAGTGTCTGTAGTTCCGATTCTTTTCTTAAGGTTTTCCAGTTCTATGGATGTCTCAGATTGGATTTTCTTCATTGCTTCAACTTCCCTTTTCAGGTCTTCCATTCCTTTAAGCGCTTTATTCATTTCCATCACCTCCTTTGCAGTACTTTGTTGTTGCTCTCTGAGGTATTTGATTTCCTCCCTTAGGCCTTCTATTATTAGTATAAGCGTAGGATTAAGGTCATTTTCCTTTGCTTCAATTGGGTTCAGTTGTCCAGAGTTGTCTGTGGCATTATTGCTAGGATCTGGAGACATCCTATTGTTTTGGTTTTTTTTTTACCATGTTCTTGCGCTGACCTTTTGTCATTAGATGGACCCAGGTGTTATCTGTTTGTTTCTTTTGTTACCTGACCTTGGTGCTCAGGAAAACTCCCTGCCCTGGGGGTTGGCTGATCCTGAGATCCTGGTGTTTACCTCCAGATGGCGGGCAGATTCCTGTAATAGACTGTCTGGCTCTCGGAGAGGAGGGTGGCTGCTGCTCTCCTCAACTGCTTGTGACCCAATTGGACCAATATAGAGGGGATTGGAGTGGGGAGAGGGCTAGCCTCTGAGGACCTGGGAGCTGACAGGTCTCCTCAGAAAGGCAGGTAGAGCTGTGGTTGGGTCTGTGTTCTCCTCTCACTGACCCAGTCGTTCTGGCTCCCCAGCTGGGCTGACTGTGCAGGCAGGGAGCTCCACCCACAACAGATGCCGGCCTCAGTGCGCCTGTTGCTAACTGCCTCAGATGCTTGGGTGCTAGGGTGAGTGACCCACCCGCCCCAGTATTTGTGGAGAACAGAACACACTGTCCCGGGCTCTGTTTGCAGGCAGTCTTGGCTCCTAATTGCTTTGCTGTGACTGGGTTAGGTCTCTGCCTCTCCGCTACAGTGCACACTGTGCCACCATGTTGGAAACTCCGGAAAAAAATAATCTCACTTACCTTTGCTCTTGTGGTGTGGCTCGAGTGCAGGCTGGATATCAGGCAGACAGGCGGGGCCGCTGGTCTGTGGCTGGAGCCGTGGGCTGGATCCGCTCCTGGGCTAGATCTCTAGCCAGAGCTCCTCTCCAGACCGGTGACGGAGCTGGCTGATCTCAGGGTTGTGTTCCCGGGAACTGCGTGGGCTCTTTTACCTGGTGACCGGTCTCAATGTTCGCTGTGGGCATTCAGACACCGTCTGTGCTTCACTGTAGGCTAGGGGACCTCACATTCACTCCACAATGACTAATCTCATTCACCTACTACTCAGATGCACTGCTCTATGGTCGGCGCCATCTTGGATCTCTCCCCCATTTTTAAATGTGTTTAAAATGTTTTAAGAGTTAATATGTTTTTCCAATGGATTCATAACCAAGGTAGGTAAATAGTGTCACCTCTTTCTGTTAGCAGTGTTGTTTGCTTGTGGGTTAGGAGAGATGGCTCAGAGATCAAAAGTATACATTGCTCTTGCAAAAGACTAGAGTGTGGTCGCCAGCACCTACCTTGGCTGGCTCTCAAGTATATGTAACTTGCCTTCCTTGCCTTCTTCTGGTCTTAGTGGGCACCATCTTTTGGCCTTTGCAGTCATCCCCAAATGTCAAACCACACACACACACACACACACACACACACACACCACAGTCTACTGATACTTGAAAAATAAATTTACCTAAAATCATGAACATATTTCAGGGACTCAATGTCAAACTTAGTCTTTTGATCTAAATATCTTCTCAAGAATATCTCAGTTAGGGAAAGAATTCTTTACCAAAGGGTTTAGGAAGATTGATGTAAAGCTAATTCTTCCCTCCGAAAAGGTGGTCAAAACTCTGGAGGAACAGGTGTATATGCTATTCAAGGTGGGCCTTCATGTTTCACAGCCACCACTCAGTAAAAACTGTTGTTTGACATTACATCCTATTATATATCTGATTTTAAAAGGGACTGGCATCAGAATTGCTTAAGTAGGGAATGGAGTGAAGCATAGTATAAGTTAGTTGATAAGAAATGTCCAATCATAAAATTAAAAGGCAGTCTTATATAAATGGATATTTACCTCGCGGCTATCTTCTTCCTGTCTGGCACAGAGCCCTGTGCAGAACAGTTCATTACTCAATACGTATGAGGTGAATGGATGCCTGAAATAGTGGCCAGTTGCTGAGCTTTGTGTCTGAAATTCCCACATAATGGTAGAGAAAACAATCCCATGCCCGTGGAGTGGTTTTATTTTCTTCAAACATTTCTTAAGATTAGTAAAACATATCTCTCTTTTTCTCATTCTCAGTATTTTCTATACAAATTTCCTGAAGACGTGGACTCCGTTATCATTAAAGTGGTGTCTGAGAAGGCTTATCCGTGTTCAGTTGTCTCAGTCCAGAACATCATGGTGAGCCCTGACACTGTCAGCCTCGTAGCCTGTAAGATTATAGTGTTCCAGACTAGATGGGGGAGCAGATGGGAACTGTGTCATTCTCTTACCATTCATCTCCAAATGCCAAATAACAATCCCGTGCACATGGATGGGCAGACTGTTTTTGCTGACATTGATGAGTGATAAGAAGGAACTGTCTTCTCACCAATTACAAAGAAGAGATGGTGGAGAGAAAATAGGTCATGACAGAGAACAAAGAAAACCCAGTTGTGAGTTCAATGGGAAAATTAAAATAAGAGCCTACCACCTGTCTTGTTTTTAGATTGTTGTGGTAACACTAGATCCTTTCTGTATCACAAAATGTTAATCAAAAAAATGAGAAGCGTTATATACTTTAAGGCAATCTTTTTATAGTTCTCTCCAATGTAGAATAACTCTGACATTTTAGGTCAAAGTCCAAGGGTTTTTGTTTTTGTTTTTCGAGACAGGGTATCTCTGTGTAGCCCTGACTGTCCTGGAACTCATTGTGTAGACCAGACTGGCCTGGGATTCCAAGATTGGCTTGCCTCTGCCTCCAGAGTGCTGGGCCTAAAGGTGTGTGCCACCACCACCCTGCAAAGTCCAAGTCTTAAGAGGACCATTTCCTGACTGTTCTGCAGAAAAATTTCTGTAGTGTCCAGATTAGTAAGATTCCCCTGGCCTGTGGTCCAGGTGACACAGTCCTGACAACTTCGTGTGGAGTGACATCATGTGGCAGAGCTGATGTGCTCTTCTTTGTTTCTCATGTGCTTTAGTGTCCAGTGTATGATCTGGACCACAATGTGGAATTCAATGGTGTCTATCAGTCCATGACCAAGAGAGCTGCTATCACGCTACAGGTGAGACATCGCTTCTGAGAGCACAACAGTCGTGAGTTTCAACTGATAATCCCTTACCCACTGGGCCAGTATCCAAAGGAGATGGCTCTCCATTGTGTACCTTGGGTCTCTTTTCTTTCTGATTGGTTTAAAAATAAATAGTGCTCTGCGTGCAGTCAGTGCCTGGGTGGCGGTGGGCAATACTACCCTTCCAGGTGTTCTTCCCACCCCCCCTTGGGAGTTCTTGGGAATCTGAAGTGCAGTATGACATATATCCAACAGATCACTTATAGAAATAAGGCCAGATGATTCCAATTTATTCAGTGAGGTGTGGCAATTTAGGGTAAAGTTATTATAGCCATTTAAAGCAATTGAACATATTATAATAATTTCTACCAATAACACTCACCAAAAGTTGGATTCAGCTCTGGACTGAAAAAGGCATATGGGCCCTATTTGTGCAACACTTTGCCCTTTCAGTACTTGTAACTAAATTGTTACTTCAGTGGTATTTTATGGCAAAAATATACATATATTATGTCATCATATTCCAAGAGACATTCTATCCCAGTCTCTGGGTTGGCACTAAATAAATCTGTGACCTGATCTGTCTGTGTAGCATAAGCCAACATTGTTTATTGATCATGGAGATAAACTAAGTATAATTTAGATATCAGACCTAAGATTTTTTTTCTATCAGTTAAACTTCAGGTTTTAAGCATCAAGGACTCAGTATCCTGAATGCCTTGCTCTTTGTCTGTATTTCTTCCTTATCATACCAGAATGATGTGATCTCCAAATTAAAAAGGGCAAAAACCAAACAAACAAGTAATAACAGTAGGTGTTCCCATTTGCTTTCTGGTGCTATGTAAAACACCACGACCAAAAGCAACTTGGGGGGAAAGGATTTGGCTTACACGTCCATGTCAAAGTTCATCATGGAGGAAAGCAAGGGCAGGAACCCAAGGCGGGAACTGTAGCAGAAGCCATGGAGGAGCACTGCTTACTGGCTTTCTCCCATGCTTCACTCAGCTTGCTTTTTTACATAACCCAGGAGAACCCATCCACAGTGGGTGGAGCCCTTCCACATCAATCATTAATCAAGAAAATGTGCCAGTGGCTTGCCTACAGGCCGATCTTAAGAAGACATTTTCTCAGTTGATCATTTCTCTACCCAGGCTAATGAAGGGCAGAGCTTAGCCATACCTACCTGCCATGTCTGCCTTCAATATATTTAGCAGTAAACTGCTACCCCTTTTCTGGACTTGTGCTTCAGTTTTTAGACATATTCTCAGGGAACTAAACATAATGTCAGAAATTTGAGCATGACAAAATGCTGGGGTTAAAGAGCTGCAGTGTATGGTTATCTTGTCAACCCCACTTTCAGGAATGGGGATTAAGATGGACCAGGACTAAAACAGCACAGGTTCAGAAGTCAAGGCTAGAGCCACAGCTCAGTCCTCCTTACCCAAGTCCTTCGTCCCCCTGACTTGCATTATTTATTTAACTGTTTACTACATGATTTTAGAGAAGTCACTTCTCATTACATTTTAAAATGAAGCGGGTAAATTGCTGGATGTGTGCCTGTAATAGCAGCACTCAGGGTGCTGAGCAAGAGGTTCAAGAGTTCAAGACCAACCTGGGTTACATAGCAAGACCATTTCAAACATTTGTATGCTTACATGTATATGTATATACAAATATCTTTTGTTAATCTAGGCAATTGGTGTTATGGTTTATTGTGTTTATTATAGTACTAAGACCTCAAGTGGGCACAGATTTTGAAATTCTCCATGTATCTACTTATATTAATTTCTTGGATGAAGTAATGTTCATGGATGGTCTGGAGCAGACTGTGAGGCTATGGAAGCCCTTTCTGGTGACTTAGAGAGTTGGGGTGAACTTTCCTTTTCTACCTTTCTCTTATTGCCCCTTGCCCCCATGTATTTTCTCCTCCTTTCTTACCTGTGAATCATGAGCTTGTTATGTCTTACACAGAAGAAAGATTTTCCAGACCAGCAGTTCTTTGTGGTGTTTGTGATAAAGCCTGAAGATTATGCGTGTGGGGGATCGTTCTCCATCCAGGGTAAGAGGCACTGAGGGTCACTTGGGAGGGAAGGAAGGAAGCCAAAAGCTCATCTCTAGTTCTCACTGAGGGTCTAACAGCAGAAACTTGACAAGGCACTCGAGAGATGTCTGAATAAGAAAAAATAAAATGAAGATAATCCTGTATCTAAAGGTAGTATTGCTACTACAAAATGTCCTTTAGTACCTTCAGCTTTATAACATAATATTTAAATTCTTTTAGCATTTTATACAGTGTATTTTAATCATATTCAACCCCTACCTCTACTCTTCTACTACATGGTAGAAGGGAAAACTCAACTCCAGCAAGTTGTCCTCCATAAACACACACACACACACACACACACACACACACACACACACACAGAGAGAGAGAGAGAGAGAGAGAGAGAATACATGCAATAAAATCATTTCTTAAAGTCCACTTCCTAAGATGGAGTCACATATATGGATCAGCAGTCAGCCCTTCCACAGGGATGTACAAGGAGAATCTAGAGCTTTATCCCAGTTACCAAAATTGTACCTCACAAAGCAATAAAAAAGCCAAGTGTGATGACTTATCCTGATAACAAAGGATTATACAAGCTCTCACACACTTGCAAACAGTAGTGTTGCCAAGAGAGTAGAAAAAACTGTTGAGAACACAGATCCCCTGCCCATGCCATATGTTACCCACACAGAGGTTGTTTTCTATTGAGAAAAAACATGGCTCCCTTGGTGTCAGGTGACATTTCTGCTTGTGTGTGCTTTAATCTCTTAATTATGTAGCTCTATAGGCTTGCCAGCATCTCATGTTCTTTGATAAACTCTAGGGCCTTAGATGACTATGTAAAGAAAAACATTTTTGCTGGCTAGGAAAAATGCAAGCTAAGGAGGATGTGGCTCTCTGTTCTGGGGATGTTTTTCTTGAGATGTCTGTGGACATCAGGAGAAAAGATAAGTCTTTCACACTGGAAAAGGAAGTCTGCTGTTCCACTTCATTTATATCAGTCAGTGCTACCAAAATACACCTGCAAAGGCCAATCTTGAGTCTTCACTGGAGGATCATCTAACGCACTAGTTGTTGGCTTTTCCTCCAGTTCTTATACAGCAGTCAGAGTGCATTCTGGACCCTGTATAATATAATTGTTCAGAATGGAGGATGAGAGTCTAATATTTGACCCATTGTGTTTTGTGCCTTGTTTATTTGCATGTTGTTACTTCTTTTTTTTTTTTAACCAGAAAATGAAAACCAGACCTGGAATCTACAACGATCAAAGAACCTGAAAGTGACCATTGTCCCATCCATCAAAGGTTGGTTTTGGCCCTGGAGTGTGGTGGAGAGAATCTTATGTTGGGAGATCTATCTTGTAATTAAATGGTAATGTCTCCCTCTCAATGGGAGCCATCATAAGAATGCTAAAGTATATTTCTGAAGAGGAATAAAGCAGGCTGGGAGTGTATACGGTTTGGTGGTGGAGTGCTTGCTGGACTTGTGTGAGTGCCAACTGCATAGAAAGAAGGGGGTGGAGAAAATAAGAAGGAGGAATAGAGAGAAGGCAGGGAGAAGGGAAAGAAGGGGGGAGGGGAGGAGAAATAATGGAAATGAGGGAAGAAGGCAAGGAGAGGGGGACGAGATTCAATTTTAGAGTCATATACAGTGATCTTTTCCCCACCTCCATGGTCAGTGAGCACTATGAAGCCGCTTGTGGGCAGCATCCCAGTGGCCTCCCATAGCTCCGCCGTCCCAGTGATATTTTCCTGGGATTTAATAATGGGGGTGATGAGGGCCGATCCTTTATGCCGTGCTGTTCCTATACAGCCCTCCTATTTCCAAGGACAAGCTGACCAAAGGAGTTTCTCTCTCCCCAGAATCTACGTATGTGAAATCCAGTCTTTTCAGTGTATCCATCTTCTTGTCCTTCTACTTGGGATGCCTGCTCGTTGTGTTCGTCCATCATGTGAGGTAGGTCTACGGTTTCTTCATCCCCTTTGCCTCTCTCTGTGACACTTAGAGCATGGGCTTTGGAGCACACTGACTGGTACCCCGTGATCTTGGGCAAGCTGCTTGTCCTCCTGTACTTGTACTTTGGGTTTCTGTCATGTGGAATGAAATAATAACTGGCTCACTCGCAGATCTGAAGTCAATGTCCCACCTGGCCTGCTAGTAGAGTTTTCAGTATGAAGCCACAAAAATGAGGCGATTTGTCTGTGTTTATACCTGAGAATACTGGCTGTGAATCCCGAACAGCATGGAGTCTGGAAATAGACTCAAGCGTTCTGCTGAAAAGTAAATTTAATGGCTGAAATACATCTCGAGGTACAGTCCATAGCAGGAATGATGAGCTTTGATGTATATTAGCAGGAGCATCAAGTTCCCAGTAAAATATCCCTTCGCTGGGAAAGGGAGAGGTGGCTATGCTGTGATTTGATCAAGAAAATTTCCCTGCCTAAGAATTTGGAGCCCCTGCTTCAAAACATAAATAAACAAATAAAATGTTATAACACTCTTGCCTCTCTCTGCGGGGCTGAGCTTTGAGAATCCTGTTTTTGTTATGCTTTCTGAGAAACACATACAAAAGGATGGCAGGAGGTTTACTATAAATGAATGATGTTTTCCTCTCTCCTCTTAAACATGAAAAAAGAAATACAAAGCCAGCAGAGGGCTGTGAGAGCATTAGGCAAGATGCACACTAACTGTGAGGAGAGACCCTTGCTGCCAGCCTCTGTGGCATAGCAATCTCAGCAGCAAAGGACCACCTCTCACTCAGAAAACAACTCACTTCTGCACTCTGGTAAAAAAACTTCGAGTTGACACACTGCCTTCAAGACCTCCCACTCCTCACTTGGGGCATTGCTGTAATCCCAACACTCACCGGCAGGAGGGGAGATTGGCAAGTTTAGAGTCTATGCCGAGGACAAAGAGAGTTCAAGGCCAGTCTGACCTATAATATGGACACCCTGTCTCAGAAAACCAAGGGCTGGGAGTGTTGCTCAGTGGTAAGTGCTTCCCTATTGTATGCAAAGTCTTGGGTCTGACCCCCAGCACAACCGAAATCTAAATAAAAGCAGGTCCACCACTAGCCAAGACTGGGTGGATTTAAGCGCCAAAATAACTGATAATTATGCATTATAGGCCATTTGAAAAAAATGTAAATATATGAAGAAATAAAGGGAGGAAAGATCTAAATACCCACAAATATATATCTAGTGAATTTAACCAATTTAGAACAACAGCTGCCCATTAAGGTTAAGGTGCTCCCAGCAAATACTGGATTAAAATTAATATATCTCCTCCATATCACATCAAGAGCTGACTGATAAACACAGAGAAAGTGCTGGGATTGGCAGTGGTGGTGCACACCTTTAATCCCAGCATTCGGGAGGCAGAGGCAGGCAGATCTTTGTGAGTTCAAGACCAGCCTGGTCCACAAAGTGAGTCCAGAACAGCCAGGGCTACACAGAGAAACCCTGTCTCAAACAAACAAACAACAAAGAAGTCTCTGGAGAGTCTGATGAGGAACAGGGTTGTTTTTGTGGCCTGAAAATGTGGCTTCAAAATTACTAAGCCATGAGGGAAAAATAATAGTGTATAGTGGAGAAATAAAACTCACTGACCTGCTAATCACTATTATTGGGAAACTGTAATTGTCAGTATATGGAAGGTTAAGGAAATTAAAGCACAGAGGGGTTGAGCATTTGATCAAGGATTCGCACCCAGTACATGAAGGCCTAGGACTTGAACTCAGGCAGCCCAGCTCTAGAACCTAAAGTCTTGAACGTGTTTGATCAAAGTGAATCTTGAGTGGTAGTGTCATGGGGTATTCACCAGAGAAGACTGCTTGGACATGGGTTTAAGCCTAAAGAAAAGCTCTATTAGCTGGTGACTACACGGGGTGTTTGGGATCCCAGTGTAGCACTGAGCCTTTCTCAGGGTGAGCTTTTAAGCCCAAAAACCATGTTCTGGATTGACCTTCTTCAGCTAACAAGAACAGTTAGCCAGATCCGGTACTACAGAAGCTAAAAAGCAAGATTAATACATTTCGAAACTTTTCCAGGATGATGTAGACTTTGATGGATTAGGTCTTTGTCTTCATTTTGGCTGGTGGTGAATGGTACTTCACCTGAATGGTACTTCCATCATGGAGTCAGTTGTGCTAAGGTCTGGGGCCTGTTAGAGTAGAGGCCTGTGAGAATTGACAGTCCCAAACCAACGAAGCGTCACCACCGGCTTACACCTCAACAAGGCTCTGACTGTACGGCGGCCTAAAAGTTTCCTGGTTTTCTTCAGATAAACTCCAGTGTCACAGAAAAGAGCCTGTCTTCCGCCTCTTAGCAAGACTCTTTCTTCCTATGTTTTAGGTTCAGAAAACAGACTTCTTTGGCTTTAGTCAGCTAATATGCGCCATCAACGCCCAAACACCAAAACCTGAGCTAATGCCTAGCTGTTTGTCACCGTCTCCAAAGCTGTTTTTCCACAGCTGAGGTGAGCAGAGTCTTTGAAGGCTGTGCTCAGACTCTGCTGAAAGTTTCCTACAGATGACATCACTACAGTCAGGTGCACAAGCATAGACTATTTCCAAAGACAGATAAACAGAAATAGAAATCCAGGGACATGGAACCATTTGGCATTCTCAATAGGGGACTAGACTGAGGAAAAATGCTAACAGGAAAACCTTTCCTTCATTGAGCAGAGTAAACAAAGTTCTCCATACAACTGTATGAAGCTCTCTCAGCCTACTGCCATTTGCTTGATGAGTCCTTATATTTTATTAACACATGTGTGATTTGTAGTCCATGCTATGAGATCATGATAATAAACACTTGTGAGAGACATGGCCCAGATCCTGGGGAGCTAAGGGCTTTCCCACGCACCTTCATGCTGTCCTGTCATACAAGTACCATTTCCTTCCCATTTCCACATCCCATCTCAGCGTGTATTTATTAATAACCCTACAATGGGCATGCAGGCTTGGAGTCAAGCAGTGAATATGTGCTCTCTTGTTCTTTTCAACCACCCTGCCATACATTAAGGCCAACTGCCCAGTTCTGGGTACTTATTCTTAAGTTGATTCTTTTATTCATCACCATGTTGTCACCTTTAAAAATAACCATATATTGCAAATAGCAGTCTCAGAAGACTATAAGTCAGCTTATGGTTCTGTCTTGATTTATATCTCTAAATGGTGCAGTTAGAAAAAAAATGACTTCTTTGAGAAAAAAAACCATAAACCTTCAATTCTTTTCTTGATAGTATACAATTCAGAAACTTTTAGTATCATCACAGCTGGGCTCAGAAATCTTAGCTGCATGTGGTCACAAAGTATGATATGCTGGTAGGTCCTAGAAACTGGCAATCCTAGAATGAATGGCCTCAAGGCTACTTGGTTTCTCATACTCCACAGGCCAGTCTGGGATTATGGAATCTCAGAGAGAATGGGCAAGTTCCTATAGGTTCACAGGTATTCCCCCGTTTCTATTGGCGGATGAATGAGTCATGAGGCTATTGCAGGGCTCTCTAGGACATGCCAGTGTTTTAAATAATGACACTGAGACTTCTAATGTAGTTTAAAGCTTAGGCCTTTGGCTGGTCCAGTCTCCCAGCTACTGTCTAAACGTAACTTGTCTATTCTATCACTTCAACCTGCCATGTGGCTAGCTCTGGCCTGTGTCTGTTCCTTTCCTTATCCGCTTCAGTTCTCCCTCTTCAACTTGCCTCTCCCTGAGACACTCTCCCTGCCTGGAAGCCCCACATCATACCTCCTGCCCCAGCTATTGGTCATCAGCTCTTCATTACAACCAATCAGCAGTGAGACAACACCTGCTACATCTCTCAGATTGCCTTTAGGCAGAGAGGGCTTTCTGACCTTCATGTTTTTGAGCAGGTGTGTAAGAACAAGTATTTACAAATAGGAAGCTGGTGATGGGCCATAGAAATATCAATGCCAAAATCCTGCCAGCAGTTAGCTTTCTGCCAGTACAGTAATCAACAATAGAAAATACAGACATGCTTTAACACAATGTAAAAAAAAAGTCACCCCAACACAAAACTGTTAACGTGAACTCATTTCCTTCAACCTAGCATAATTCTCATCTGCTTCTTTTTAAATTTGCTAACTACATACTTTCTGCCTCACCTTAGCTGGAAACTATTTAACTCCTGTCATGAAAAGCTATAGAGGTTCCAGAACCTAATGCAAGCATGGGAGCCTAGATGATTGCTTGCCCATCAGCACCACCAAATTCGAGCAGAAAGACCTTCCACAGAGTGTCCTTTTCTGGATGAAACAATCGAGCTGAGGCCTAACTGTTCTCCTTAGTGATAAGCTTTGTCACTCAACAAATACTTAGTTGTCCCCTCCTTACATTTTCAGTCCTAGCCTAGAGGTTGATGAACAAAAAGGTCTATGTCCTTACTGTACTCAGTCTCAACTACAGGGGAAGAAACACACGAGCATGTAAGCAAACCGCGAAGAGCATCATTCTGAAGAGTGGCCAGGGAGGAATTAACTCTCTGACAAGGTAGAGAATGGCCACCTTTGGATTTGATTTCATTGACAGACAGAGTCATTTGGAACCACAGCCATCCAACTGTGTCAGAATCTAGTAGGGACAGTGACCTTGCAGGGAACAAGAGCAAAGACCCCGAGGCAAGGATAAGTTTGGTGTCTAAGAAAAAAAAAAGAAAAGGTTTGAAGAGAAGTCCTTTCTCACGCACATGCATGCCCACACACTGGAATATTATTCAACCAGACTGATACATTACAATACGGATTAACCATGAAAATATTATGCTATATCAAGGAAAACAGTCAAAAAGTTCCTATGTACCGTGATTTCATTTATATAAACTGTCTAGAAGAGGTAAATTTACAAAGACAGAAAGTAGATAGCTAGAGGAAAAGGGAGAATAAAGAGTAATTGCTAACAGATACATACCTCCTCTGGAGGGGGCCATGAAAATGTTCTAAAATTAGATTCTGGTGACAGACATACAAATGTTTGAATATATTAAAACACATTGCATTTTGTGCTTCCGAAGACACATGTTATGATGTAAGTTTATATCTGGAAATGAATGGATGTTACTAAGTAATATGCATGCTTGAGAATGGAATTACTGGATCACATGATAGTCTGTTTGGCTCTCTGGAGAGTTGCCAAATTGTCTTCCAAAGTGGCTGTGCCGTTTTAAATTCCTACCAGTAATTTCTCCGAGGGTGTTTTTAAGAGATCCAAGAAGACATATTTTGAACACAGTGCATAGGAAGCTAATGCAAAATGCTGGATCTTAAGAGAATGTGTACATGCGTGTATATAAATATGTATTTGTATGTATGTTTGCTTGCAGGTTTCAGAGGAAATCCATTGATGGAAGCTTTGGTTCCAGTGATGGTAAGAGAATCCCTTGGTTAATTCCTAATCCTAAAAGATGTTGCATGGTGCAGCCACTTCCTTCTTGGTACCTTTTGTCTCCCTTCTTTTTTCTCCCTTGATTCTTATCCCAGAGTCCTTCATCCATAGACTTTCTACAGAAGGCTGAGCTAGCGAAAAACAATTTTATAGTTGGTAACTATTGAGATATGGACCTCACCAAGAATCTATACCCAGAATGCCCTTTAACTATTCATAGAACACTTGTCACCCATTCATCTGTTTCAGAAGTTGTCTCTGCACTGGGCTAGAACTGCTCACACCTGTTCGTATGCCGAAGCTGACTTTGGAAGAGCAGTGAGAGTGTCATCTCAACTTTTATGCAGTGTGCTTTTCCCAAACTGCGATACAAGCTTTGTATGTTTGTTTAAGCACCTAGAAAATCAAAGCACTTGAGACTAGCGAACACAATAAAAAAAAATGCAGTAATTGAGAAATCCAGAGTAATTAAATATGTAACCCGTTCATCCACTCGGAAAGTTCCCACAAAGAATTTCAGTGGTCTGATATTTTTATTAACACTTCAAGTTTCGATAAAGTTGTTTAACTATTAAAAAAGAAAAAAAAAACTTCAAACTTCAAATGTGCTCAGTTTGACAAAACCCAGATCACCATAAGCTCCTACGCTCTTTGGAAAAGAGTGAAAATTGAAAATGGCAGCCGAGGAGAATGAAGTCAAGTGCAGCTGATGTATTTAGCTCTGTGCTTCCCACACTGGAGTAGGCAGAATCCTAGAAAGATACCAGCTCCACCTCCACCCAGCAGGATTCTCTCCCTTTGCCGGAAGGCTTGATGGTATTTACATTTGTCTTCCTTAAGAGACAGCTTGTTTGCTTTTCCACCCCCCCCCCCCCCCCCGCACTTTGTTTTAATAAACATTCAATTGCCAATATAAAACACCTGCTCTCGGAGCTTTAAAAAGCTAAGCTCAGCTTCCACTCTTGTTTATAAAATGATTCAATCCCTTTTCCTGGAGCTCATCTTTCCTACCACACCCTCCAGGTTTTGCTAATAATAGCAAAATATATGTAATATAGACATCAATTATATAATATAAATTGGGCCCTTTAGAACTTAGGCCTAAATCCAGTAGGTTAGATTTCATTAAATGCCCTCTGAATGGAAGATATATTGTTTCTTCCAGTATATGAAGGATGTAATTTTGTGTGATTATTATAATCAGTAAAGGAATTCCATGTTCAGAAGGGTCCCTTAAACTTCAAAACACACATCACCAGGCTTGAAGCAGATCATTGTTGAAAGTCAGGTACACTGAAAATACCTTAGAGCTAGAGGTGCCCTTCACATGACAGACAAAATGAGTGACGAAAAGGAATTTGAAGATGTGTTCATTGTGTTCATGTGGATTCACCTTGCAGCAGCAAGCACTGAAGAATATACCTTGGATGCACTTCTATACCAGAGGCTCCTTCCTATGCCTGAAAATTGAGGGAGGGTAGCTTTCAGAGTAGATGGAGTATACAGTGTTCTGGTCTGTCTCTCTGCCAGCCCCTGCACTCTCTATTTTACTCTGGTGGATATTGGAGCGATGGGTCACAGCTCAACTCTTCATGTGGAAATGTCAGAGGGGACACCCCACCAGTTACTTCTCATGTTCTCTTGTAGACTGTGCCATATCCTTATTGTTAAATCAGTCACCATATAGAGATATTTTAATGACTAGGGGTGTAACTCAGTTGGTAGAGTGCCATGCTAGCTTGCTCCAAGCCCCCGATTAAATCCTCAGCATCACATCAACTGGTTGAGTTGGTGAATGCTTGTAATTAGGAGGTGGAGGCAGCGGCATCATGGGTCTGTCTTCCAGATCATCTTCTGGATTCCAGAGTGAGTTCAAACCAGCCAGGATGCATGAGATCCTGTCTCAAAGGGGGGGGGGGGGGAACAGCTCAAGCAAATGTAGTTTTATTTTTTTGTACTTTTAAAATTAATACTAAGTCCTCTAAGACCATACTTTTACTCAATATCAACATTATTCACATTACAAGATTCACAATTCTTTGCTAGTCAGGATGCTCTGTATAGTGTTGGGTTAAAGGATACTTTCTCGTTGTGATGACTACAAGTATCTTGGCCAGATATCTTCTTGGGTTAAAACTGGAAAATCACCAATTTATGTGCAGCAGCCACTGGGCTCAGGTTGAAGATGCTGAAGAAAAGTGTTTTCTTCAGTTCAGGAAGCAGAAAACAGGTATGCTTGCTGCAAAGGGCTTTGAAATAGGGAAGAGATAAAGAGCCTGTGTGCACAGAGAAGCTACAGACAAAGCCAACATCACCTCCAGTGTCCCATGACCATGAGTGAGCCAAGACCCAACCAACCAAAACAAGAGAATAGTGGCAAGCGCCAGCCATCCAGGAAGAACCAGCTAGTGACCTTCAGGTTTATGGAGCTCAGCCCAGTGAGACCAGCCAGGAGAAAGAAGATTGTGCTACGTGAGACACTCCCAGAAAAAACCTTCAGAGGAAATTGAGTCTATAGAAATGTCTTTCTCTCCCAACAGCAGGACCAAGTGTCTGTGAGAAGCAGGAATTCAATGGAGTTCAAAGCAATAGGAGACACTCTGAGGGCTAGGCTCTGAGCAGATGCTGGAAGCAGGTTCTCAAAGGGCAAGAAATCCCATGAGACTTGACATGTCGTGCTGCCCACTCACTGGGAAGCTGGACACTTTGTATATGGTTGTTATTTTGCTTTTGAGCCCCCCCCCCACCTCTGTGTGTGTGTGTGTGTGTGTGTGTGTGTGTGTGTGTGTGTGTGTATACATGTTATTGAAAGGACCCGGGGTCAGGGACCCCTAATTAAAGATCCCTTGAAGGACCCTGGGTCCCCAAAAAGGCTTAACTTCGGGGAGTTGCTAGGCTGGCTCCATGACAGGTTTCTGCATTTCAACAATTACTGGAAAAGTCACAGACAATAGACAGCCAAGCAAAGGCAGGCTGCATACTATTTGAGTCTGGGCTGATTTCTTCAGTGAGTTCCAGACCCTAACATTATGTATCTTGAATATATACAGTAAAAATAAATTTTGCAAAAAGAAGGTAAGTTTCAGCAGCTGGCAGTACAATGCGTCACTATCCATGGTCTGGCTGGCTGCCCAAGCCACTTGATCTCTTGGCACCTCTATTTTATCATCTTTAAAATGGTGATAGTCCTAGCCCACATCTCTTAGGGCTGCTGAGAAGTCAAGCGTGTCTGACACAGTGGGTTCCCTTCAGTCTGAAGAAATGGCAGCATCCATCACAGGGTCAAGCATCGCGGTGGTGGTGGATCTGCGGGTAGTGGTGCTTGCTTGTGCTCAGCGGGAGTGTGAGTAACAGCCAAACTCTGTTGTGATGAAGCCAGAGCTGACCCAAGTCAAGAAGGGGACGGCCACGCGTTGTCACACAACATTCTCTGTGCTCCAGATTTGATTCATAATGTTTAAGAGTCTAAACTTTGGCCGAGAATATAGCTCACTGATAGGGTGCTTGCCTATCTCAATAAAAGCCCTAGATTTGATCCCCAACAAACAGCCGTACACACACACACACACACACACACACACACACACACACACACACACA
>CAJQZJ010031868.1:2385975-2401356 GCA_907164525.1 Lophiomys imhausi
ACACACACACACACACACACACACACACACACACACACACACACACAGAGTCTAAATACACATTGCACTCAGTCTCTCTGCTTTGAACGTGGGTGTAAATAGTGCGTGATATTGATGTAATGTTGTTGTGTACTTAAGGGTTAGCCCAAGGAAGTCCAGAGACCCGGGCTCTCTAAATAATAACTATGTCAGGCACAGTAACAACGCCAGGGAGTATGCTTTCTGAAGGTCGAAGTGTACATCCTGCAGGCTCTGGGAGCAGCCTTGCCTGCCAAGAACACTGCATTCGTTCCATGTCTCATTAACCAGCTGAGGCAGCTCTTAGCGAATTCACCAAAGAGAGAAAAAATGAGTCTCTTAAGACGCCAGGTTTGTCTCCTGTCTGAAAGTTTTGAATTTGGGCAATTATTTTCCCATGTGGAGGAAATCAATCGGGTCACAGTGAGATTGAAAAATTAAAAACACAGCTGGGCGTGGTGTTGGGGGTGAACACCTTTAATCCTAGCACTCGGGAGACAGAGACAGACAGATCTCTGTGAGTTCAAGACCAGCCTGGTCTACAAAGTGAGTCCAGGACAGCCAGGGCTACACAGAGAAACTCTGTCACACACAAAAAAAGGAAGAAAAAAGAAAATGAAAAATGAAAAACACAGAATGCCCACACCACGCCGCCACTTTCTGTAGACTCCTGGTCCAAGGAGACTAAAACTCAGCTCCTGGCCACACTGCTGCTGTATTACTGTGCCAGCCAGCCATGTCAGGGAGCTCCGCCACCTATCACAAGACCCCTCTGCCTCTGGGCGTCTGCGTGGGCACTGTCATGAGAATTCGAGGCGTGGTGCCTGACAAGTCTGGCCGGTTCCGTGTAAATCTGCTGTGCATCCAGGAGCAGGGGCCAGACGCCGCCGCCCTGCACTTTTTTAACCCGAGGCTGGACACTTCTGCGATAGTTTTCAACACCAAAGAGGAAGGCAAATGGGGCCGTGAGGAGCGGGGCTCTGGCAGGCATCCCGTTCCAGCGCGGGGAGCCACACAGGAAGGCTTCAAGGCAGTGATCTGGGACGAAGAGTGCCTCCACTTCCACCACAGGATGCCATGGGCATGACGGAGGTGGGTGGAGCTCCATTCAGTGAAGATCTGAGCGGGATCCAAGGGCGTGGGGGGAAGGAAGAGGACCCTAGAGGAGGGCTGTGGGTGACAAATAAAGTGTAGCTGCAGTTCCAGAAAAAGAAAAACACAGAATGAAGACCAGAGAGTTGGCTTAAAAAAAAAAAAAAAAAAAAAAACTATGACTTCTGAGAGTTCATCAATGCAACAAAGTTGACTAGGGACTATGTAGAGCTTTTGCTTAGCACACTGTATGCAGCTTTTATGTAACAACGGATCACATTTTCAGCAAAAACAAAAACACTGAGAGCAAAGTTGTTTCTGAATGTTAGGTATGTCCGCTGAAAGTACTTCCCTGCCACATCATAAGACACTGCTGAGTTGCCTGGAGATGAAGTTGAGTGGTAGAGAGATTGCATGAAATATGAAAGGCCCTGGATTCAGTTCCCAAAATCATATAAAAATGGGGGAAAAAGAGAGGGAGGGAGGGAGAGAGAGAGGAAGAGAGGCAGAAAGATGGGGGAAGGGAGGGAAGTGATAGAGAGGTGGCAGGCTAGATTTGGCCCTGAGAACCCATGGTATTAAAGTGGAAAGAAATTCAGATTTTAAGATTGCTGCTTAGTGATTCAGCTACTTCAAGTCCTGCTGTCTTACTTCAGCAGCCGACCATAAAGTGTTTTTTGTTCCCTCTTTGTTTTGTCTTGTTTTTTTGCTGCAGGCTCTGGAAATATGGCCGTGTCACATCCCATTGCTGCCAGTACACCTGAAGGGAGCAATTATGGAGCAATAGGTACTTCCTACAATGAGTCCTTTGCTGGAACTCTTTCTTTATTCTGCAGAGGTTAGCACAGAGGGTTCTCGAGCCACTAATCACTGTGATCATGGATAAGCCAGCAGCCCGATGAATCTGCTCTTTGATGGAAAAGATGAGCTGTTTGGATGATCTGGAAAGTTCTCTGTGGTTCTATTGTTCTGTTTGTTGGATTGCTAGCTATGCCTGGGCAGAACTTACTACAAAGGTTGCCATCAACTTCAAAGGCTCCCTTGGGAGTTAAAATTTCTTTATTACATTTTTATATATTCATTTTGTGGGGGGAACATGTGCATGTTGGTGGTCGGAAGACAACTTGAAGGAAGTGATATTGTCCTACCACCAAATGAGTCCCAGATATTGAACTCAGATCAGTAGGTGTGGCTCAAGTATCTTTGACCCACTGAGCCATCTTACCCCTTGGGGAATTAAACATTCTATCTATCTATCTATCTATCTATCTATCTATCTATCTATCTATTTATCATCTATCCATCTATCTATCGATCTATCTATGTATAGTATGTATGTGCGCATCCCATATGTGTGTGCAGGTCCTCATGTGCTGAGGTCAGAGGGCAATTCTCCTAGGTCAGTTCTCTCCTGCAACTCTGTGGGATCTAGGCATCAAACTCGGGTCATCAGGCCTGAGCACAGAGGTTCCCCTATCCTCTTTGCCATCTTGCCAGCTCCCTGAGGCTTGAAAGACACAACACAGCCAGCCACTATCAACTGGCCAGCCTCTTCCTCCTCAGCTATCAGTGGAGTTAGAAGACTAAGGCAGCTTTGCAAGTGAACTTGGCTTTGGCCGACCATCCTTCACCCCTGCTAACTTCACAATGAACCTGCTCAAAGTCACCTGGTTATCCACTGGGCAAACCTAGAGGTCTTTAAGCAGCCTGCGAGGAACAAATTCCCCCATAGTTGTCATATATGGCAGGAGCGCATGGAGCTGCCTGCCCCCGCCATGATGCTTGTGGTTCTGTGAATGGTCGCCTTAAGCAGTCCTCAGAGAATGGCTCGGTTATTCTGTAACTTGGAGTATGTGGGCTCAGTGTAGGCTACTTATTTTTAGTTCTGTAAAAGCAGGATTTTTTTAAAAACCATCTGAACAGAAGAAATAACACGAAAGGTAAGCTCAGCCATGCGGTCAAGCTGCACAAATCCCATCTGCTCTAGAACATTCATGGGAACAGAAGAATTCTTCCCGAGAATGTTGTTTTCATTACATAATGATAGAAATGGCATGTAGGAGATTTCTCTGGATAATTATTCCATGAGAAATGTATAGCAGTTGAATATGTGTTTACCCACATGTATGAGCAAAGCTATAAATAACTCTGCATGTTTGTATTCATATTTTAAAACATGAAATGTGAAATACAGGCACAATGTTATTTTTGCATCCAGATATCTACAAAGAAGATGCCATTATATTCTTTACAGTCAGCCCTAGAAACAGACAAATTAAGTATAAAATGGGAGAAAAGAAAAAATGAAGTTCACTTGAGAAGGCAGCAGAGGAACATGTCTTGCTGGTAAAAAGATAATTTGGACAAATATGGTCTTTTGTAGAACGAGTAAGCACTGTGGGTTTTTTTTTTTTGTTTTTTTTTGTTTTTTTGCAGAGTAATAAACTCCATGGACCAGTCTTGACTTTTAAGGGCAGATGACTTTTGTGTTTCAGATGAATCAAGTTCCAGTCCTGGAAGACAGATGTCTTCCCCTGATGGTGGGCAAGCATGCCACTCAGACGCAGACAGCTCTGTGGAGGAGAGTGACTTCGACACCATGCCAGATATTGAAAGTGACAAAAACATCATCCGAACTAAGGTACCAACACTCCCTGACCATAGTTTTTAAAATGGAAGAAAGTAAAATATACTTCATCAGTGCCTCAGTTTCCTTATTTATTTTCCTTGAAAGGAAGCCAAGTCTTCTGGAGGGTTTAGATGAAACCTAGCTAGAGTCTAACGATAATCTCTTCACCAGAACTTTTCTTTGGGGTGGGGGCTGAAAAGAACAGGGTAGTTCATGTTCTCAGCACCCCAAGTGTTTGTGAACAGGAAAGGATAAAGGGATCCAACCAGATGGGAGATGAGACTCGTCTCAGGGCTGTTCTGGAAAACCTCCCCGTTTCTGTGCAGTCCATTCTTTGAGAGCCAAGCCCATTTCCTTCTGGCATATGTTTAGTATATTGTATGTTACTTACCAAAATATATGAGTATAAATCACACAGTTTCAATTGCATGCAACTCAGGAACTACAAAGTGAGCAGATCTGAAAGCTGAGAATCAGTGTTTGAGATGTGGGAAAAACATTCAGTACTCCTGACAGCATTCCTACATCAGCCAGATCCTCGATATGCCAAAGAGCATGGTAGTGTTTTTATTACTGTGTCCCGAGAAAAACAAAATTAAAGAAAACATCTTGATGAATAGTTTTAAGGAAAATGGTGATGTTTTTACTGCAGTGTCATGAGAAAAGCAAAATTAAAGGAAACGTCTTGAATAAGTTTAACTCCCGGGGGCTCTAGAACTTTCTAGAGTTCTCCTTTGTCTTCTGTACAAGAAAAGCCAAGCCCTGCTCTGCATCCTCTTCCTATTGATGCCCTAGATGTTCCTGTACCTGTCAGATCTCTCTAGGAAGGACCGGAGAATTGTCAGCAAAAAGTATAAGATTTATTTTTGGTAAGTAGATGACCAGTAGGATCATGGTTTCCTTAAAATTATTGACTTACTTAAATCTACTTCTTTCTATGTATGTATGTACTGAAGTGCCGGAGATCAAACCCAAGGCCACAAACAGGGCAGGGGAGGCAGGTCCTCTTTCACTGAGCTACACTCTCAGCCCCTAAACTCTTTAAACTTAAATTTTTCTTTGTAAAAGCTACAGCCACTTATATCACAAGGAGTTAGTGTTTAGTAAGGTATGGATATGGATGATAGTGCCTCCAACTTGTAACCAAAAAGAGACCTGTAATGTAGCCATACTCATGGGCATGTCCTTCCACCCAGTCAAGAGGCTGAGCTGCCTAGCAAGGGGCCTTCCTCCTCTCAGAAAGCTTCAGACTCACTGTGGTCCTCTTGTGACACCCTCTCCCACATTTCTGTTTTCTGAAGAATCCCCCTACTTCTGGGGACATGCAGACATTAGAGTGAAGCCAAGGACAAGGGAGCCAAATGGAATTCCACAGCTGATCTATCATTTTGGAATTAAGTGTTATTTAAGAGGCTCTACAAGTTATTTTTCTCTTGTTACTTGCACTCGAATCACGTTTAATTTAACAGTGTACTAAGGGGATAAACAGTTGCATGAGAAGTAGACTTTGTACTGTTTTACAAATGATTGTGCAAAGAAGAAGGAGGAGGAAGAGGAGGAAAAGGAGGATTTAAACTCATTGAGTGCCAATGGTTAGTTTTAAACACATAATTTCAGGTGAGGAACAATGGCAGTGCCTGTAACCACAGCTCTTGAAATCATCAGAAGTTTAAGACCAGCTTTGTCCACATAGCAAGTTCTAGGCCAGTCAGGGCTACATTTCAAGACTCTATCTCCAGAAAATTAAATAAATGAATGACTTAGTGATCTCAGTTAGAGCAGTACAAAGATTCTCTGCTAGAACCAAGCCAATAGCAGTAACCAAGGTAAGTTTTTCTTGAACCCGAGAGGGGCTCCCCGAATCCTGACGCCCAGAGACCACCAATGCCCCCCGATTCTCTGTAATAGGCAAGAGGTTTATTTAAGCTGACGTGTCAGGGTTCGACTCGCCTGTAGAGGAATGAACCTCATAAAACGGTTCTCTGGCCCTTTAAATACACAAGCAGCTACAAAAAGGTGGGAGCACCAAGGAGTATCTTTTTTCAGCAGGCAAGGCAACAGCCACAGGTGGTGATAAAGGAACAAAGAGTATGTTAAGTTAGGTGGTGACGCAAGTGGGGAGTGTAGACAAGGGACCTGAGGGGTGTCTGAACAAACCGGCCAGCTATACAAGCTTTGTTATTTTCAAGGACTGAGTTCTGTAGAAGGTTTCCAGAAGGAGTGAGGTCAGGGTCTCACCACAGAGGAGAAGGTCATGTATTCATTAATTTTTACAGTCTTACATTTTGTTTACTTCTCTCTGTCCCTTTTGGTCTAAATCCTGTCCGCCAAATATTCAAATGCCCAGGAAAGGAGAGACAGACTGGAGAATCAGGAGCTACTCCATCAGCTCCTAGTTGCCTCTGCAAGCTAACTGTGGAGCTGTAAGATGGAAGCACGCCTTTTGAAGTCCACCACTGTGTTGGACATCACTGCTTCTGGTTTGTTCTCTTCTAGGAACATCGTCACCATCGCTGTGTTTTACGTACTGCCTGTGATGCAGCTGGTCATCACCTACCAGACAGTAAGTGCTGCCCTGCCCAGATGCCCAGCTTCCATCCCTAGGGAGAGACGTCACTTACAGGGAAGGATTTAACTTGGGAGCAGTTCAAGAACTCATTTTTTTTTAAAGATTCATTTTCTTTTCAATCTCCCCCTTTCATGTGTGTGTGTGTGTGAGGGAGAGTGAGAGAGAGAGAGAGAGAGAGAGAGAGAGAGAGAGAGAGAGAGAGAGGAGAGAGAGAGAGAGACAGACAGTCTGAAGAAGCTAGCTGCAGTGAATCTCCTGGAACTGGAGTCAAAACAGTTGGGAGTTTCCTGCCATGGTGCTGGGCTTCAAACTCAAGTCCATTGGAAGAGCAGTGCATGTTCTTCATCACTAAGCCATCTCTTCAGTCCCAAGAACTATTGTTTTTTGGTTGTTTTTTGAGATGGAGTTTCTCTATTTTGTAGCTCTGACTGTCCTAGAACTGGATATATAAACCAGGCTGACCTTGAACTCACAGAAATCTGCCTGCCTCTGCCTCCCAAGTGCTGGGATTAAAGACATGCGCCACCAGCCTCCAGGGACTATTTTTTTCTAATTAATTTCCTATTTCAGCTCCAATTAGTCTTCTTCACTAACTATGTTGTCACCTTGAAGCTCTTTTCCATTTATTTCCCAATTGTTTCATTACAAAAAGACCTGATATCTTATAATGTTTTGTTTATCAGCATAAAATCAATCATTTGGCCATAATCTCTATTGATGGAACCTGTTATTTATCATTCTGAATGTATGATCATCAAGAGACAATAAGTAGAGTAAATAAAGATCTAGTCTAACGGCCTAAGACTGTAGCTCAGTAGGGAGTTCAAGGCCAGCCTAAGCAAAGTGAAACTATCTCAAAGGATAAAACAAAATAAAAATAAAATCTCCAAACTGAACAAAAGAAATCAGAAGTCTAATTTAGCCTGTACTTGCCCCCTGGGGAAGTTCTGTAAAATTACACTTTCATGAGAGGCTGGAGAGATGGGTCCACAGTTAAGAGCACTTGCTAAGTCATTGACTCATTGTTTTATTTAAATGACCTGGGTTCCCTGTGCCCACATGACCACTTACAACTGTCTGTAACTCGAGCTCCAGGGGAATTTAACACCCTCTTCTGACCTCCATGGGCATCAAGCACACAGTTGGTACACTGACATACATCAAGCAGAACACTCATATACATAAAATAAAATAAAATCTTTTTCAAACATTTAAAAAGTTTTGTGAAACTAACAAAATATTAAACCAACAACAAAAAAAATTAAAACTTGAATGAAAAAGATCATACTAAATCAGCTTGAGAATGCCCATTGCTCCTTCATAGAAACCCTGGATCTGAGTCACTGAAGTAGGAATTTAACTGGGGTCCAGATTGCTAAGTATAAAATTTCTAGAAATCACAAGACTTGACAAGGCCCATTTAGAATGATATGTGGTTAAGAACATTTTATACACTGTCCCTCAGATTTTTGCTATCCATTAAAATCACATGGGGCACTTTTAAGAATCTCATGGTCCAAAGTGGTGCCCCACACCAAATACATCAGGGCCTCAAGAAGTAGATCCATCAATCAGTATTGCTTGAATTCTCTATGGTTTCTCTACAGCTAAGCTATAATAAATGTAAGTAAAATACTTAGTCCATTTATACACATCATATAACGAAAAAAAGTCTCTATGAGGATTGAACCCCACTGTTTATAATCTAAACATCTATATACATGGGAACCCTGTCAGAAGCTACAGGTTGCTAGGATTTAGGTAGGTTCTTGAAGAGAAGGGGATAAATAGGGAAAACTAGATACTTTCCTAGTGACTTCTTGGTGGGGCACTCATAAGATGGGACATCTCCATTTCCTCTCAGAGTAGCAAGAGAGACCCAAAAGGCAGGTCCTAATGTTAAAATCCTTTCATCATCCTTTTATCATAATAACAGGACTCACACTTTGTTGAATTCCATCCTGGGGCTACCTAATGGACAGGATACTTTGTATCTAAAGCATGACCACACCATAATAGGAAGTATGCGTTTGCTGTGTAACAGTGGAGGGTCATGAGTGCTTGCTGAGGAGGAGGTGGGCTACACTTTTACTACTGGCAGGAAAGCCCTGTGAGTCCTTTCTGTTCTTTGGGACTTGGGACAGACTGAAAGGACTGAGAGACATCATGTTTCCTCTTCTTCCATTTGATTTTGTAGGTGGTAAACGTCACTGGCAACCAAGACATCTGTTACTACAACTTCCTCTGTGCTCACCCCTTGGGTGTCCTGAGGTAAACCAAGCCCTCTGGTTCCTCATGAAATGTTAGAGATTCTTTCTGTCTAATTTGATTTAAATTTTTGAAAACACATACACACACACCAAAAAAAAAAAAAAGGAAAACTACCCTGGTTGGGGCAAAGAGAAATTAAAGCCAGATGTTGAAGCCAGGTATTCTTCCCTCCCAGGCAATATTCCTAAGACTGGCCTGCTGAGGAGTGGACAGTGAGGTTTTTAAAAGCCAGATCGCTAGCTGTGGGTGGCCAGGCCTGTGAATATGAGTTGGTGGCTAGCTCTCATTCACTCTGCTAAATGACCTCATGAGGTAGGCATTATTCGCACCACCATTTTTAGATAAAGGTGCTATATGGCCTAGACAGGTAATGATTTGCTGAATTTTGGTCCCTTAGTTCTTAGTGATGTCAGAATTTGTCCACAAGCCTGGCTGTTCTAAAGCCACAAGAACTTGGTGAAAGAAAGTGTCTTTCTGAGAGATGGGACTATATCTTCTACCTACAGAGGTGAACCAGATTTGACTTCCTGAAAACAAATCCACTGTCTGTGATGTATCTGTGCCTACCCTGAAGTGCACCATTGACACCCTGTGGGTCTGCCTATGAGAGTAGTCACAGATGAAGCTCAAATGTTTGTTTGTCTCTGGACCAGCTCTTCCTCAGGACTCACACTTTGCCAGGGCCAGGAGGACAAATGATGATCAGGCAGGTGTTAGAGATGCTAAGCAGAATTCCCCGAGAAGACAGAGTTACGGTTAAGCCAAGTGAGCAGCTTCAAGTCAAGGAGTTAGATCAAAGAGGATTTCTTGTGTGTGTCCAACGCTGAAGTCCTAGCAAAAATTTAGTAGAGAAATGCATCAAATGCTGAGTTTCCCTGGCCATTTTTGCATTCATTCTTTGAGTCCCCATGATGACTTTCACAGTGATCATCTGTCCTTCATCCCTACAGTGCCTTCAATAATATTCTCAGTAACCTGGGTCACATACTGCTGGGCTTCCTCTTCCTGCTGATAGTGTTACGCCGGGACCTTCTCCACCGAAGAGCTCTGGAAGCTAAAGACATCTTTGCTATGGTGAGGAGAGAATGGGACAGATCAAACACAGGAGCTGGGAGGGACCATGATTCCAAGTAAACATACAAAAGGGAGGGTTGTCTGTCTTGATGGGGTGGTGATACACTGTATATCCACTTGATGGAGCCACTTGAGGCCACCATTCAGGCTTCCAGATTCTGAAGATGTCTCCAACTAGTGTCTTTCTATTACCAACCCTTTCTCCTTTTTGCAGGAGTATGGGATTCCCAAACACTTTGGTCTCTTCTATGCCATGGGGATCGCACTGATAATGGAAGGCGTGCTCAGTGCTTGTTACCATGTCTGCCCTAATTACTCCAACTTCCAATTTGGTAATCAGAATGTATATTGCTGACATAGATTTGAGTTACAGGAGTCTTACCCTGGAGCCCTTCAAAAAACATCAAATTCATGCTTGCAAGAATAAAAGGCCTTTGGGGTGAGCTGAAGTGATCTGAATGTACCTTGTCACTAAGCAAGGTTTCTTCATGTTATATCTTTCTTGGTTCTCTCCGACCACCAGTTAGTCTAGAAAACACTCTGCACTGAATGCCAAGGTGAAACACAGTGTCAGCTGCCAAGCTACGTGTCACTACCCTTCAGACCTCCCACCATGTAACTTACTCAGTTGAGCAGTTAGCCTGCTCTGGGGTGAAAGTAATGGGAAACTCAATTTAGAGTGAACTAAATGATAAGGTCATCACACTGTTTGACAGCTAGCTGTCTGGAAGGCGGGGTGGGCGGGTGGGCGTGGGGAATGGCTTTGTGGCTGGCTTTCCTGATGGCTCTGACTCACTCTCTCCATGAGGCCTTTTATATGTCCCTAGCCTGGGTGTCACTTTTCTTTGGAGGGTAAATTCTCTCATGCTAGAAAAAAGGCATCAATGGCACATCTTTAGCTTCAAGTCTCCTTCTCCAGGTTCAGAGCAGGTTCAAGCTGGCTTGTAGGAACCTTTACTTACAGCAAGGAAATATTGCCATAAGAAATCTCAGGATAATATTCCCTTATGCCTCACTAGCTCAAACCATCATAAGTGTGTTCCTGAATCATCTTCTAGGTGCTAGTTAGCTCAGGTCTAAGCTGCTACATCCATCAGCAAAGGAAACTGTATTTACTTTGGACCAATTAGACCCATCCCTTAGCAGGGTTAGCTTTTCTGAAGCCAAGAGGCTAGAAGGATGTGCAGTTATGAATTGAAAAGATGCTAGATAACAAACTAGGATTAAAATGCTGTTAAGAATAAAGAAGGAGAGGGGTGGGCTCTACCTATAAACCTAGTACTTCTGGGAAGCTGAGTCAAGAGGATCTCTAGTCTAGACTACACATAGTGAGATCCATGCAAAAGAGAAACAACCACAACGCAACAAGATAAAAATGAGGAAAATAAAGGCAGCACACTGCCATCAACACTCAGAGATAATGATTTGTTTTGGTTTTTCAAGACAGGTTTTCTCTGGGTAGCCCTGGCTGTCTTTGGAACTATCGCTGCAGACCAGACTGGCCTCGAACTCACAGAGATCTGCCGGCCTCTGCTTGCCAGAGTCCTGGGATTTAAAGTATACACCACCATCACACACCACAATCCATTGAACTTAATTGTCTGGCTTATGTACCCACTGTTTTCTGTTTAACAAATTTCTCCTCAGAGTGTTCCCACCTGAGCCAGCTGTGTGAGAGCTTTTATTTCCCACATCAACATTAGCATTCGCCGCTCTCAGGCATTTAAATATTTTGCTGAAGTTTGGAGTAGCATGAGCATTTCATTGTTGTTTTGCTTCCTGTCTCTATAACTGTAGAGCAGCTGAGCTGCATTTAACGGGTAGCTGTTTTCCATCAGTAGGCTATTATGCTATGCATAGAGATATGGCAGTGAATGTGACTACATTTCAGAGTGCCAAGAACAGCTTCCACCTTATTCCATCTTACTGTCTCTCTGCTTAAACTATCACCACTAAAGATTTGGGGTTTTTTGGTCACCATTGTCAAATATAAAATTTAGAATGCACATACACTTGCAAGTGAGGTAGCTGTTTACCTACCATTAGATGTTTTCCTTCTGTGAACCAAACTACATTGGAGGACAGGGATGGGTTAAAAATAGAGGATACAGGATCATCCTAGAGCAGTGGTTCTCAACCTCTCTAATACTGCAACCTTTTAGTGCAGTTCCTCATATCGCAGTGACCCCCCCAACCATAAGATTATTTTTGTTGTTACTTCGTAACTGTACTTTTGCTACTGTTATGAATCATAATGTCAATACTTGTGTTTTGTGATCGTCTTTGGAGGTCAAGACTCATAGGTTGAGAACCCCTGTCCTAGAGGATGTGCCTCGTGGAGCTGTTACGTTAGAGACTTCTACCCGATCAGCAATAGTCTACTAACTGAGGCCAGGGTGTAGTCAGTAGCTGAAGAAGAGCTGAGAGGTCACTGCCAGTCACCCACTGAACTTCTTGACTTGGGTCCCCAGACACTTCCTTCATGTACATGATCGCTGGCCTCTGCATGCTGAAGCTCTATCAGACCCGCCACCCTGACATCAATGCCAGCGCCTACTCCGCCTACGCCTCCTTTGCCGTTGTCATCACACTCACCGTCCTCGGCGTGGTGGGTCTCTCTCCATCTGCCTTCAGTCTGACTCTGAAAACGTGCCCCTTTGTTGGGGAGTGGGGACCTTTTTGTTTGTTATTTCTTTTGGTTGGGCCTTGGGTGCATGGGTTTGGGTCTGTTTGTGACTCTCTGGCTCAGTTACTTAGCCGATGGTTTTCAAGCATGTAACAATCACCTGTAAAACTAGCTGAGGGTGGTTTTTATATTAAAATGAATCCTGAGTCATGTCAAAACTGGAGTAGATGCATCTAAGCTGATGGCAGAAACCGACCTGAAAGAGAAATCATTTCTAAACGTGCATGGACAACTTGCTGGTTGCCTTTAGTTGTTTGAAAAGCATTCCCTCCCCAGCTCCAGACTGAGTGCCCCTCCATTGTTGTTCTATTGCCATTCCATCTTCTCTTCCTCTTGCGTTCATTTGGCTAGTCATTATTTCTTCTGTCCACTTCACAGAAAGATCCCTGTGAGTTTTGAGGTAAAGAAAAAAATGCATACAAGGCTAGGTGGCTTTTAAAAAAATTTTTTAATTTATCCTGTGACAGTTTCATACCTGTATATAATATATTCCAAACATATCCACCTCCAATTTCCTCCTTACCGCTCCCTCAAGCTACCCCTAACCCCCAACACATTCCCCTCCAAACCTTCACGTCTTCTTAATTTTATGTTTTTATAACCTACTGAGTCTACTTAGTGCTGCAGGCATGAGAAAGTATATAAGGCCATCTACCTGCTCATGAACAATCCAACAACAGCCATACATCACCTCCCAAAACAACCCTCTCTCTCCCAGCAGCTATCAACTGCCAATAGCTCCTCAGCTAGCAGTGAGGCCTCATGAGCCCCTCCCAGTGCTCACTGGAATGTTGACTGGCTTGATCGTGTGCAGGTCTTGCGCAGGTGGTCACAGTGTTGGTGAGCTCATGAGTGCAACTGCCATGTCATATCTAGAAGACAGGGCTTCCCAGCATGCCTCACCATCCTCTAGCCCTTAGATCCTTGCCACCCGCCACTTCAGTGTTGTTCCATGACCCTTGGGGGTGGCTGATATAGGGTAGCTGATATAAGGTGCCATTTAGACTGAATACTCACAGTTCTCAGCATTTCAACCAGTTATGAGTCTCTGCATTAGCTTCAGCTCACTGCAAAAAAAGAAACATTTCTGGCCATGGTTGAGAATAGCACTCATTTGCGGGTATACGTATAAATATTTAGAAGGTGATTTGACAACATGTCCTTTAGTAATGGCTAGTTTTTTGTTTTGTTTTCTACCATAAGGCTCAATAAGAGATAATGATTCTAAGACTTTCCTGGGGAAACCCCAGATCACACTAACCCCCACCTTTATCTCTAGGTGTTTGGAAAAAATGACGTATGGTTCTGGGTCATATTCTCTGCAGTCCATATTCTCGCTTCTCTGGCCCTCAGCACCCAAATCTACTACATGGGCCGCTTCAAGATAGGTGAGTAAGCATGTGCAATGACTTCCCGGGAAAGTAAGCTCAGGTTTGTCACCCATCCTCAATGCCAGTGCTGCTGGTTGTCATGAGCATGGGCTCTGAACTCCCTGCAATGCTTGGGTGTCCCCAAGAACGCCTTCCTCCTTATAGGATCTCAGCAAACCACTGTTTCTCTTTTCAACTGAGATATGTGTCTTCCCACACTCCAGAGCTGAGGCACACCTCGACCTGCAGGCTACAAACACTTTTCAAACTACCAAAAGTTCAAAGGGAATTAGGTCAGGCATGGTGGCACATGACTTTAATCCCAGCATTCGGGAGGCAGAGGCAGGCAGATCTTTGTAAAGCCAGGACTACATAGGGAGACCCTGTCTCAAAAAGGGGGGTAGTCCTTGCAGTATGCTCAGTATACCACAAACCCTACACAGAGGAACCTTTCCCATCTACGGTATTCAAAAAGGGTCATTTCCCTAATGCTAAATGATTGTCAAGAATGAATCATACACTATTTCCAAAGATGGGGACTGAAACTTCCAAGACCAGCTCTCTTTACTGAACTACTTCCAACAGTGCTGCATGGAAGTTATCTTGTCACCTCCTGTCACTCAGCCATCATACACTGGAGGAGGTCCAAGGTGTTTTAGAGTATTTTTAATGATTTTGGCATACAGAAAGCCTACTTAAAAACTCAGGTGTACATTTCAAGATATATCATTGTGCACAAACATAGACCTGCCCCTAATATTGGCAGAGCCCACACACAAAATATGTGAAAATTTCAAGTTATAAAGCAGACACTAAAGGACATTAAAAATAAAAGAAATAAGAAAAGGACAGATGGAGGGATGGAGGAAAGAATGGAAGGAGGGAGAAGGAGGAGTGAGCTAGGAGTAGAAGTCAGTGGTAAAGTGATCTCTTGCAAAATGAAGGAAGAGAGGGAGGGAAGAAATGAAGGAAATGAAAGGAAAAGAAAAGAAAAACTTTCATTACAGCCTAGAAGAGTCCGATTGAAATTTGGAACTCTTGGTCCCTCAAAAGAACACTGTAGCATGTATCTGTTCTTCCTACCTCCAACTCTGTGCTATGTCTCAAAAGATCTCAGAGACATAAGGACATCCAATGTCCAATGCCCACTTACATGCCACACAAGTAGTAATGGCTTGGCCTTTTTTTGTCCCTTGAAGTGTGCATTAATGGTACTTTCTGACCTTAGGAAGATGAATGGGGGAGGGGGGCTCTACAGGCTCTGAGTGCAGGTCCAGGAATATTTGGGGAGTTTTGAGGTCCAATAATCCATAATGTGATCTAGAAGTGAAAGTTCCCTTTATTGTGTAGATTCCTCACTCAAAGGGTCATGAGGGCCCCCTAAAATAAGTGAGGACCCTTATTTTAGGGGGTCCTCATGACCCTTTAGGTGAGAAAGCTGCACTTGACCAAAGCAATCCAGTGTGAACAAGTGTCTCCAGAGCTGGAAGATCAAATGCAACAACATTCTTATATTCTCAGTCTGGGCCTGGTGGTGTTTACCTGTTATCTCAGCACTTGAAAGATCAGAAGAATGGTGACTTCAAGACCAGCTTGGCTACATAGTGAGGTCCTGTTTTAAGTGTACACACACACACACACACACACACACACACACACACACACACACACA
>CAJQZJ010031868.1:2419522-2433205 GCA_907164525.1 Lophiomys imhausi
CAAAGTGAGTCCAGGACAGCCAGGGCTACACAGAGAAACCCTGTCTCAAAAAAAAAAAAAAAATAGAACTTCCAGCTGGGTGTGGTGGTGCACACCTTTAATCCCAGTACTGGGGAGATGGAGGCAGGCAGTGAACTCAAATCTCTGTGAGTTCAAGGCCAGGACAGCCAGTATTGTCACGCAGAGAAATCCTGTCTGGAAAAAAAAATAAATTAAGTAAGTAAATAAATTAATAAAATAGAACTGTCAAGTCGCATGTTGCTAGTTCTTTCTGCAGCACAGTTCTTGTGCATGGAGGTCAGTGTGTTTCATCTGGGATGTTGGTATGGGTGCTGGCGTTGAGGAGGGCCAGGGAAGGAGCCTCTGGAGCACCGCTGGGATCTAAAACAATACCTATGCTAACTCTGTCAAGTTCATGCGCATGCGCGCGTGCCTCTTAAAAGCAGAGGCGAAGTTAACCCTGTAGTCTGAGGGCAGCGGGTGAGAGGTGAGGTGCGGGAGGCTCTTGGCTGAGGATCCTCCGGAAGTAAAGAGAGCTTCTCAGTTGGAGAGGAACAGCGATGGAGCAGCCAGAGGATCAAGACCGTGCCCATAAAATACAAGCTCTTCGCACCTCTGACAACACTGGGGAGGCAGCTGCACCTGTTTGCGCTGGATGCCTGGGAGATTCGCCTGGGCTTATTTTAGAAGCACAAGAAGCCAATGGAAAATTGGAGTCTACCTGGGGAAGGGACTTTCCATGACTAAAGGCAATCCCTGAGCCAGCAACTGGGGATGAAAACAGTTGCAGCTGCTTCCAGTAACTCCAGGACCCTGTGGAATGTTCCCTAGGGTTGCAAAATGCCTGGGTCGGCAAATCAAATAATACCCTAACATTCCTCCTCCGGAGTGACAGGCACTGTGTCTGAAACTGTGGGGGAAAGGCGCAGCTAAGAGACACGTCCGAGAGAGAGCACAGAGTTAGAATTTTAAGTCTGTGTACATCGGCCTATACTGTGTGTCCTCAGTCAAGCTGCCGAAACTCTTATTCTCTGTGTAGCTCCACAGCATTGCACAACGTTCACAAAACAGGAAGGGACCAGAAATGTCAGCACAAAGATGGTGCTGGGGTCCCACCTCCAAACATCCCCAGGGATATAGGACAACAGCATAACCTTCAGGAGTCCTGGCTCCCTCCTCTCAGATCCTCCTTGGCAGCTGCCAATCCTGTGCAGGAGACTCTAGGGTTGTGAGGCTTCTTGACCTTCATAGGCAAGGACCATATTATCACCTCTGGGATCCCTAGGCTCCTCCTTGCCTTCCACCACAGCGTTTTCCTCTTAATTCCCTCTGAAAACTTTTAATGCTTCCAAAGTTGGGGCCTCGTGGAGAGTCTGGCTATAAAGAGCATTGGGTTTGTTTTTTGCCATCTCTTCCTTGGATCTTAAAGAGAGCTTCAGTTTTCTCCTTTGGAGTGGCTGTTACCACCAGAATCTAGTGAATGCTATGTGTAGTATACCTCACACCCCTTACCCATCAGCCAGGCCTCCCTCTAGCAGGTAAACTGGAGGCGCTGCCTGTAGGGATGGAGCCTCAACCTCTCAAGTACCCAAAAAGGTCCTAGAGAGAAAGACAAGTGTCAAGTCATCCACCATGACTCATCTCCTGGCAAAACGAAGAACAAAGAGAGAAGATGACTTGCTCAGCCAGGAGCTGGCCAAGCCTGGCTTACCATGATTCCACATCACAGAGAAATAGACATTTTGCTTTGTTCGCTGTTCAGAGACAAGATATACACCAGGGCTAAGTTTTAATGTCTCCTCCCTATTAAGTCACCATTGTCAACAAGGCTAAGTGCTCTCAGTCATTAACACATATGAATTCAGGCAAACTTGGCAAGCATCCCCGAGCTGCTAAAACACTAATGGTTTTAGTTTGAATGGAACTCTACTGTCAGGAGAGGCTTCCTTGCTGCCGCCCTTCCTTGCTTCCCTTTCACATACTGTGCAGTTTTCTTGACATGCAGTCTTGATGTTCTTATTGGAAGACAAAGAGGATGTGGTGGTTACTGTCCGTGATGGTTAATGTTGCCAGCTCGACAGCATCAAGAATAACTTGGGAGGCCGGCCTCTGGGCACAACTCTAAGGGTGTATCTAGATTAGGTCAGACTCTGGGCGAGTCTGGGAGGGATTGTCTTGATTGGATTAATGAGATAGGAAAACCTGCCTTATCTGGGCTGGGTACTAGAATGAGTTGAATAAAACAGAGAAATGACCTGAATACACAGCCTTGACAGCATTCATTGCATTCTACTTTCTAGTTGCTGTGGTGGAGGTCCACATATCTTTGGAGGCATGCTTGTGTTGAATGAATGTGTTTTTTGTTCATTCTTGGTTCCACCCTCTTTATGATCAGCTAAGTTCCTGGAACCTAGCTGGCCTGGCTCCTGCCAAGGGGGGGTTTCTAAAATTTTCATTCCTTTCATTCCCCACTTCTTCTAGTCCATTGTTCTAATCTTAGAACCTATACATCTGTTTCATCATATTCATCATCATATCCCCGTAGCCCTTGATATTGTTTTCAGCATCAAAATCTGTACAGCACTTATTCTTTCTCTAACAAAAGTAACTAGTCTATTTAAGATACAGGATCCCAAGGTGAGGCTTAATAAGAGGATCAGAAGGGGTCCCACTAGAGTTGAAATGAGGGTGGTCCCACTAGAGTTGAAATGAGGGTGGTCATCCACGGGGATCTATTGAACCATCCTTCAAACCATCCCTGTTGAGCGTTCCTCTCTCTCTGTCCTTAGTCTAGTCTCTCCTTGAGTTTATTCATGGAATCTCTAAAAACCCCAGAGTGGTCAATATAAAAGCAGCATTCTTCTTTCAGTGTTGCACATAACCCTCCATTCTGTAAAAATAACAGGTCTAGACCTCTCCTGTTCTGTAAAACGACCTCTGATAGAGACGTTAGTGATTCTTCAGGTCTGACAATAGACTGTTGGATGGATCTCAAATCTTCATTCATAGCTGCCCTTAGTTCTTTAAAATTATCTTGGCCCGTTACCAAGGCAGCGGTACCTGTTCCCACCCCAGCCGCTATGCCCAGTCCTACTATCACTGCCAGTGTGAGGGAAACAGGTTCCCGTCGATAGTCAAATTCATCTGTGAAGGCATCAGCTGGGTGATAGAGTACTCTAGGCAGGAGTTGTATTAGTACACAGTAAATCTTTGGTATTATTAAAGACATTGGTAGCGACAAAGGGAGTCAACCCTGAGCTACAGGCCCACCACTTATCTATGCCAGGATATAAGTATCGAGAATCAGAAGTCTTTGGAGACCCCAAGGTCTCATTGCATAAGTGTTTATAGGCAGCGGGTGGGTTCCCTAACCAAGTCCCTTTTCCTGATACTTCAGTTAGAGTCAGTCTAATTTTTTCATGCCAGGAGCAGGCTTCATGGCTGGTGGTGTTATTGAAAGTACCTGATACAGTGATGCCCTCATAGTAAGGGGGTCCAGGGGCTAGACAGAGCCAACAAGAATCTGTCACGTTGGGGTTGGATCCATTTAGAACCTGAAAAGCTCCTTGGATCAAGTTTAATAGCTTTTGTCCCATAGAAGATAGAGCTAGGGGGGTTGAGTACAGTCTCGTTACCGGGCTCAGAGTGGCAGCTTTGGAAGGAGGTTGAATCTCTTTTAGTGGTGGCGTGGGTACAGGGGCCAGGGGGGCCTTGTTCAGGGAGGCCTGTCCCATGGTCTCACAGCCCCATGAGGAACAGTAATAGGATTCTAGGGCTCCACATATCCGAGCCTGTTCCCTGGTCCTCCCATCTCAGGGGCAAATGCAAAAGGATGATGTCCTTATCTGACTCCTTGCCCTAGGGTAACTATACCCGATGGCACCATATCCAACCTGTTGATTGGCAGTAGAATAGTCATGGTCGGGGGGTCTCACCTGTTTGGATTCTTCTGCAGAGAGACCAGGTATGTCCCACGGCTGGCTTTCTACTCCCGCAACCAGGGCACAGACATCAGGTGTCAAAGGGGGCCACCATGTCCGGGGGGAGGGGCTACCTTAGAGACTGACCAGATGACTTCCCCAGTTTGGAAAGCCACCTGCCAGGTGAGTTTTTGAGGGACATGAGGGTTGTCATTCCCCATCTGGAGAGCACCTGTGGCACAGGCGCAGCTTAAGAGGGTCCACAGTCTTTTCCAATCTCCATTCATCCTTGGAAGGTTTAGGAGCTCTCTTTATGTATGAGGCGTGGATCCAAGCAGAGATGCCCTCTACCTTCACTGTGGTGGGGGTGGTCAGGAGCACCAAGTATGGTCCCTTCCAGCGAGGCTCAAGGTTCCCAGCTCGATGGCACCGGACAAGTATGGCGTCTCCAACCTGGAACTGATGAGGCACGCTCAGGTCTCCAGCTTCATAAGCTTCTCTGAGCTGCTCCCAGGCCTCATGCCGAACTACTTCAAAGGCTTTCATGCGAGTGAACAAGGGTTTAGAAAGGACAACATCAGGATCAAATATTCCGCCTGCCTCAGTGAGAGAAGGCAGCCCCCCCCCACACACACACACAAAGAATCTCATAGGGTGTCAACTTGAATCGTCCCCGGGTATTCTAACCTGGAACAAGGCAAAAGGAAGGAGGGCTGTCCAGTCTCCCCCGCTGGTCTCTAAGGCTAATTTAGTCAAGGTCTCTTTTAGGGTTCTATTCATCCTTTCTACCTGTCCTGAACTCTGGGGATGATAGGCACAATGTAATTTCCATTTAATCCCCAGCTGAGTGGCCAGTCCCTGACTTACTTGGGCAATGAAAGCGGGTCCATTATCAGACCCAATTACCTTGGGTATTCCAAATCTTGGAAAAATTTCTTCAAGAATCTTCTTAGCCACTGCATTAGCAGTCTCAGTCCTTGCAGGGAAGGCCTCTACCCACCCTGAAAATGTATCTATAAAAACTAAAAGATATTTGTTTCCATATTTAGCCGGTTTAATTTCTATAAAATCCACTTCCCAATAGGCCCCCTGTCGATTACCCCTGAGTCTCTTTCCCATGTTATACATGGAAGGTCTGGCATTGGTCAGAGCACAAGCTTTGCAGTTCCTGACTATCTCCACTGTTAAGTCAGAAAGTCCAATTACATAATAGTCAGAGGATCTTATCACATCTTTTAGTTTCTTTTCTCCTAGGTGAGTCAGACGGTGTAAATTGGTGACATACTTGCATCCTTCTTCTTGAGGCAGGACTCGTTTACAGTCCTCTGTTTTAACCATACCACAAGGTGATTCTCCAGCCAACCCTAGTTTTTTTTTTATGGCCTGCAAGTCTTCAGGAGTATACCTGATGCTGGTTTCTCTGATATCTCTAGAACCAAGGGTGGTTAAGATCATTGTCCCTTGGGCAGCTCATTTGGCTTCTAGATCTGCCATCTGATTTCCTTTAGCCACTGCATCCTGCGCCTTCTGATGTCCAAGGCAGTGGATAATAGCCACCTTCTTTGGCAGATGTATAGCCTCAAGGAGGCTCAGAATCTCTATTTTTAATGTCTTTCCCCGCTGATGTCAACAGCCCCCTTTGCCTATATATTGCCCCATGCACATGGGCGGTGGCAAAAGCATACCTGCTATCAGTATAAATATTGACGGACTTTCCCTCTGCCATCTTCAGGGCTTGTGTTAACGCGATAAGTTCAGCTTTCTGGGCAGAAGTTCCTTCTGGCAGGCTGCTAGCCCAGATCACTTGCCTCCCATCCACCACCGCAGCTCCCGCCATCCGCTTACCTTCAACCACGAAGCTGCTTCCATCAGTGTACCAGTTTGGGCTTCCTGGCCAGGGTTGGTCCTTTAGGTCACTTCTGGGACCTGTTTCTTCTGCCAGGATGTCAAGGCAGTGGTGGATGGGAGCAGAGTCATCAGCCTCAGGCAGTAGGGTAGCAGGGTTCAGGGCAGTGGGGTGGGGGGGGGGAGGCAAATATCACCCTCTCAGTCAATAATAGGCTTTCGTAGTGGGTCATTCTAGCATTAGTCATCTACCGGTCAGGGGGCTGCCGGATAATGCTCTCAAGGGCATGGGGTGCCACTACTGTAATCTGCTGTCCCAAAGTCAGTTTATCAGCATCTTTGACAAGTAAGGCCACAGCTGCAATACTTTTCAGGCATGTGGGCCATCCGCTTGCAACAGGATCCAGTTTCTTAGATAAGTAGGCCACCGGCCTTTTCCAAGGTCCTAAGGTCTGAGTAAGGACGCCTCTGGCAACCCCTGCCCTTTCATCCACATAGAGAGTGAAAGGCTTGGTTAAGTCCGGCAGGGCTAAAGCTGGTGCTGTTAACAAGGCCTTTTTGACATCTTCAAAGGCCTTCTGATGTTCAGAGGTCCAAGTGAACCCTCCTCCCTCCTTGGTGAGGGGATATAAGGGGGCTGCCAGCCTAGCGAAACCTGGAATCCATAGTCTACAAAAACCAGCAGTGCTCAGGAATTCTTTTACCTGGTGTGGGGTGGTCAGGACAGGAATCTTAGTGACAGTCTTTTTCCTGGCTTCCGTCAGCCATCGCTTTCCATTTCTCAGGGTGTATCCCAGATAGGTGACCTCAGTTTTACCCAACTGAGCCTTCTTAGCAGAAGCTCAATACCCCAACTCACCCAGTTCCACCAGCAGTTTCCTGGTTCCTTGGAGACACTCAGGTTTAGTTGATGCTGCCAAGAGTAAATCATCTACGTACTGAAACAACATTAGCTGAGGATTTTCAGCTCTGAAGGAGGCCAGATCTCGATGAAGGGCCTCATCAAAGAGGATTGGGGAGTTTTTTAATCCTTGTCAATTGTCCCACTAATCCATTGTCAGGATCTCTCCATTCAAAAGCAAAGATGGGTTGACTGCCAGGATGTAACTTCAAGCAGAAAAAAGCATCCTTTAAATCTAGAACAGTGTACCAATTCCTTTCTGGTGGAAGCGAGCTAAGAAGGTTATAAGGGTTGGGCACAGTTGGATGAATATCTTGAACTCTCTTATTAACTTCTCTTAAATCTTGGAGTGGCCTGTAATCATTAGTGCCTGGCTTCTTTACCAGTAAGAGGGGGGTGTTCCATGGTGACTGGCAGGGAACCAGAATGCCCGGTTGTAACAGTCTGTGAATGTGAGGTCTGATCCCCTCTCTGGCTTCACGACTCATTGGGTACTGCCTTACCCCAATAGGGGAAGCACTGGTCTTCAGCCCCACTATGATAGGAGGAACTCTTTCTGCCATCCCCAGACCTCCAGTTTCAGCCCAGGCCTTTGGGAATTCTGCTAACCAGTCATGGATATCCAGGGCCTTTTTGTTGCCCGGGAGGCTCATGGAGCCGGTATTCTTCTTCAAGTCTTAAAGCCAATATCATAGAAGTAAGAGTTCCCCACGTCACCTCTGGCCCTTCCTTAGCAAACTGAATCTGTGCCTTCAGTTTGGTTAATAAGTCTCTTCCCAACAAAGGCATAGGGCATTCAGGAATGACCAGGAAAGAATGGTACACCTGTCCTTTCCCCAGGTCAACTGTTTGTGATGTAGTCCAGGGATATTGCTTTTGCCCAGTTGCCCCACAACTATAGTCTTTCTGTTTTTCAATTTTCCCAATGATTGTTTCAGGACCGAATATTCTGCTCCAATGTCCACCGGAAAGTTTACATGGCTCCCCTCCACGTTCAGGGTTACCCTAGGCTCAGGGAGGGGGTCCGAGCCCCATCGCCCCTAATCATCTTCTTCAAGAGCCAGGACCTTAGGGGTCCTGCCCTTCTTCTTTGGACAATCTCAGCCCAGTGTCCTTTTTCTTTACAGTAGGCACACTGATCTTTTTCCAGCCAGCATCTCTGTTCTCCATTCTCATTCGGTCTAGGTCTTCTGTTGCCCAGGTTCCCTGTCTGTCTAGGCCCTGCTCTCTATCTATCTATCTATCTATCTATCCATCTATCTATCTATCTATCTATCTATCTAACTATCTATCTCTATCTCCTACAACTGCGGCCAGTATCCTAGTCAAGTTTCTTTCTTGTTTGCGATCTCGCCTATCCTCTCTCTCTTCTCTCTTTCCTGCTTCTCTTACTCAGTCTCTCTTTTATGATACACTTTCTCTGCCTCTCTCACAAGATCCTTCAAAGTATAGTCCTGCAATCCTTCCATACATTGCAACCTTTTCTTAATGTCAGGAACTGACTGTCCTATAAAGGCCATAACTACAGCCACTCGCTGTCCCTCAGAGGTTGGGTCAAAGGGAGTGTATCGCCTGTAGGCTTCCATCAACCTCTCAAGGAATATGGATGGTGGCTCAACAGGACCCTGAAGTACTTCTCTTACCTTAGCCAAATTGGTGGGATGCCGAGTGGCCCCTTTGAGACCTGCCACTAGGGTCCGATGGTAAACTGTCAGCCGCTCCCTACCTGCAGCTGTGTTGAAGTCCCAATTTGGTCGATCAAGGGGGAACCCAGCTTCGATCTCATTCGGGAGGATAGTGGGGGTCCTATTGGTTCCTGGGACATTCTTTCGTGCCTCCAAGAGAATTCTCTCCCTCTCCTCTGTAGTAAAGAGAACCTGCAAAAGCGGCTGGCAATCATCCCAGGTGAGCTGGTGAGGGAACATCAGGTATTCCACCAGACCTGTAAGACTAGTAGGGTTCTCAGAGAAAGACGGGTGGTTAGCTTTCCAATTATATAAATCAGCTGAGGAAAAAGGACAATATTGTAAGGGTTGCAAAGCTGGTGGGTCCACGGGGTGGGGGGGGGACCGTTCGGAGAGGTAGAGCCACCATGGAATCGGGTTCCTCTGGGCTCAACCCTCTCCGGCTCTGAGTGCCAGTTGCCGGCCCTACCCCCTCTGCTCCTTGTAGTTCCGGGCTCGGGGCCGGAGCTGGGACCGGCACTGCGGATGCCTGCAGTGGCAGGGGGTAGGGGGGTGGTGGCGGCGGGCTCCGCCACTTGGGTGGCTCCTCGATCTCAGGATAGATCTTAGGCGGAGCCGAAGGTTTTGTTTCTGAAGTTGGCTTTTGTTTTGATTTAGGTTCTGTGCCACGGAGAGCCAGGGCTCAGGAGCCTGGCTTTCTTCCTCTCACCCAAGGTCTCACCCATGGAGGTCTTGCCAAACAGTAATGTATGGCTGTTGATTGGGATGAGACCCTGGTCCTTCCTGGAAGACAATAGCTTTTACCTCAAAAATAATAGTCAAGTCAAAAGTCCCCTCGGGTGGCCACCCAACGTCAAAAGTTGGCCACTCTGAAGTGCAAAAAGTCTGCCACGGTCCCTTCTTAACCTCAACTGATAAATTATGAGCCCTAGTTCTAACTTCAGAACAATGATCCAGTGTCAAACTTAGAGGAGTCGTCATAGTCTGTCCCATTGTCACAAATAACACGAAACACAAACACAAGATACACAGAAAAACACTAAGAAAAATCCTTCTCAATCTCGAATGGCAACACCACTCCAGAAAAACAGACAGCTGGGAGGTCTCTCGCGTTCCTCCCCTCAAGAGGACCATGGTATCCTCCCCGGCTCTCAGATGGGATCCTTCCAGGCGTCCCTGAGGTCCCTGTTCTCCCGGGACATCTTCCAGGGCTACAGCTGGTGGTCCACTAGTATGTCTGCTGACCACCTTGTCCATCTCCTCCAGAGACCGAAACAGCTGTAAAACCGAAAGCAATCTTCGCGAAGTCAATTCTTATGCAAACCATATAACAGAACCAGACAACAGAGACAAGCCCAAGACACAGAGACAGAAACCTCACCTCCAAGTGGGTCCTTGGAGCTTAGGGTGGTCGCAAATCTCAGACCAGCCCTCAAATGAAAGATCCCCGAGAGGGGAGACCCTCACTCAAGTCACGGGAAAATACGACCCCCAGGTAACTCTCAAGAGACCGATCTTGATGTACTCAGCAAGAGGTTTATTTCGGGTTCAGCGCTGAGGACGCAACTCATATCCCACACAGGGGTAGAGGAGTTGCGACCCTCAGCTGCGGGGGGGCGAGGGTTTTAAAGGGAAAAACCACAAATCAAGGGGGTGGGGGAAATCACAAGTGGAAAGTACCAACCCATTATTTAGTTAGTCAGCAGAAAACACACCCTATACCTGTTTTTGTCAGGAATGAATCTAATCTTATTTCGCCATCTACTTTGTTGGGTCAGCCAGTTCCTGAAACCCAGGGCCCATGATAGTCATCTGCTTTATGGTCAGCTAGTTCCTGGAACTTGGGGCTCATGACTCGACTGACCTTCATTCTTGATTCCACCTTCTTTATGATCAGCTAAGTTCCTGGAACCTAGCTGGCCTGGCTCCTGACAAGGGGGGTTTCTAAAATTTTCATTCCTTTCAGTCTCAAATATGGGATGTGGGGGTGCTTTGTACACCACTGAAAAACAGACTCCTGAAGGAGGCATACAAAACATCCTGATGAAAGAGAGTGTGATGTTTTGCCAGCCAGAGAACTGATACATGTGGGGAACATATTTACAGCCTTTGATGGACAGACACCTTGAAGAGCTCTTTATCTTGGTCAGAGGTCATGAAGTTGACCAATTGGAAGGTGTCTTTGTGCAGGTATAAAGAGGAGGCCCCTGGAAATGTGGAGGAGCTTTTTGCTTTGCATTGTGGCTCATCACTGCTTCACTCCAGAAAGACTCTAGACAATGCTTTGAAACTTGCTTCTTCCGAGACTTACTGCCGCCTTTGCTGCTGAAGATCGCCACCCAGCTCAGGCTGAAGAGATTGATGTCCCAAAGGGGGTGTGGCAACTGTTGTCACCACTGCTGCCAATACCAGAGCCACAAAAGCAGCTGCTGCTTCTTAGGCTGACCTTGTTGGTGTTCCTGGTTGTTTGCTGTGTTCCTGTTGCTGGTTGCACATGTTCCTGTGTATGATGGTTTGGCTGGACTACTGACAAGTTACCCCAAGGACCTGGGACTTAAGAGGTCTATGTCGGTGGGTTGGAAGGCATCAGGCTGCAGATGCAAATGTGACCAGCTGCCTCAAGTTCCTGCAGCTATGACTTCCCCATCAAGAAGGACTGCCCTCAAACTGTGAGCTGAAACAAACCGTGCAGGGTTTAAGTTAGTTTTGGTGGATATTTTGTTACAAAGACAAGAAAAGTAATTAAGATACCTGCTCTTCCCATAGAATGCCTCTTTGTTCTCCTAATTTGAGAGGATGGGAGCTCTGCCTAGCTTAGAGAATATCATCACTTTCCCTGAAGACTCAGTTTAAAAATGAAAATACCCTCAGCACCAGGCAGGACAGGTGGCTCTACAGTCAAGAGCACCTGCTGCTGCTCCAGAAGACCCAGCACGGTTCCCAACTGTGTTTAACTCACTGATGAAAGCATCCAGTACCCAAAAATGTGTCAGTGCTGAATTAAGGAAAATAAACTAAAAAGCACTTCCCTTAGATGGAATTTAACTAAGAATGGAGCCCAGATCTGAATTATCTACCTCTCTCCCTCTGTGCCAGCTGTTCCTTGTCTCCCTAGCATGCATTGTAGGAGTCTGAATCTGTGCCTACCTGAAAGGGGTCTTGTGACTCTGTCCTTGTGTCTGTATGTGTTCCTAACAAATGAGCTTTTGCTCTCTATCGAACAACACTGGAAGCATCACATATGGAAGAAATGGGGGCTACTTTACAGAAATCTTTAGCAGTGTTTTACAAGGGATTAAGTCATTCACCCCAACAGGTAACTGACAAGCAAATGCTATCAAGCAATATCTGAATGTTGTCTTCAACAGGGTTTCTCTGTGTATCCTTGTCTGTCCTGAACTCACTTTGTAGTTGTCCTTGAATTTACAGAGACCCACCTGCCTCTGCCTCCCAAGTGTTGGGATTAAAGGCATACACCACGATGCCTGGCCATTACAGACAGCTGTGAACTGCCATATGTTGCTGGGATTTGAACCTGAGTCCTTTGGAAGAACAGCCAGTGCTCTTAACCGCTGAGCCATCTCTCCAGCCCCTGCCTTCAACATTTACTGTGGATACTTGTTTTATAAGGTTCCTTTGAACATATTTACTAGTCTCAACACTTACTACTCTAACATACATACACATGTGTTACTCTGGTCAGGGGCACGGAAGAATACATCACATAAGGTTACAGCTATGCATTAGCTTAGGTGGTTAAAAACTGATTACTTGGAAAATTCAAGAAAGTTAGTTTGGTTTTTACCTTGTTCTCAGAAAGGCAGGCTAGGTACCCAGTAGGATAGAAGCATTAAGTCTTAAATGACCCTCAAGACATGTTATTAACTCTGGCTGTGAGTTCCAGGAAAAGTTCCAGTCTCTTAGAATGTAAGAGATGTTTTTATAATAATCTACCACTATACCCAACAACCATGTTGGGAAGCTTATATCCATCTGTAATTCTAGATCCAGGGAGATCAGATGCCCTCTTCACACCTCTGTGAGTGGCTGTCTCAGGCATCAGATGGCACACTCACACACATTCATACATTCAAGAATGGAATTCCTCAGTTCTGTTATATATCCTTCAGCTTCTGTGAGGCCCCTGTGACATAAGGTTCATCAGCTCCACTGGATATGAACAATGGTTGACCACACTGGCCTTGAAGCAATATTACACTTTAGTCAAGAGCTAAATAAAGTGTGCATGGCCCATCTCTAAGAGAATCACAAAAGGGAAGAGAAATCTGATAATCAGTTCTTGCTCTGGGCCCCTTTATGCTAAATCGCGATGTTCCTTGTAAATAAAAATTTCAAAGCTGGGCATGGTGGCGCATGCCTTTAATCCCAGCACTCAGGAGGCAGAGTTCAAGGCCAGCCTGGTCTACAAAGCAAGTCCAGGACAGCCAAGGCTTGATACACAGGGAAACCCTGTGTCAAAAAACAAAACAAAAGCCCAATACAATCTTAATTTTGCATTAATATACAAAGATCGATACCAATTAAGCCAAATATAATATTAATTTTCTATCAATGTACAAAGGTATAAGGGCATATTCAATAATCTGCTCTTTTTTTCTTGATCTTTCCTATATTATGTCTATGTCCCATTTTTCCTCAAGTCTGTTCACTCCTACATAGGAAAGGGGGATACAGAAAAGAAAAAGAGAGAAGTCCCTGGGTCTAACCTCCAAAACCCATTAAACAGCTTGTAGTCTCTTCCCCTAAATAAATGATTTCCTATTATCCATCAAATGACCAAAGGCGGAGGGGGGGACCACCCTCCCCACCTTCTGGGGATGGGACATCTTTGCTCTCTTAAAATGACTTCCTGCTGATTTGGGACATAGTAAACCTGTTTGGGGCCCAAATAAGAATGGAAAAATGGTTAAAAATGTTAATAGAATCATTTGATGTTCAGTCCTTTTTGTGCTCAGCTGTTTATATGTCCTAAGAAGTTTGTAGACAGAAGCTGAACTCAGGACTTTACTGGAGTTCTGGCTGGAGCAGTCTGTGGAGCTGAACAATCGGCGATTTTGAGTTGTTGTGGTTGTAGACATTTGAGGGAAACAGCTATTGAGGAAGTCTGCAAGGCTGGATCATCTGAGCTACTTGTCTTCTTTCATGTCTGATCTGTTTTCTTCTGAGGTTTCTGTTGCCCAGTTGTCCCTGGATTCCTTGGATGCATGTTTTAAATCTCCTGGAAAGAAAAGAACAGAGCCCTACCCTAATCCTAACTCTGGGACACTACCTTTTTTTTTGGGGGGGGGGGGGGTCAGGTAATATTTTTCCT
>CAJQZJ010031868.1:2439544-2453420 GCA_907164525.1 Lophiomys imhausi
TATAGGTGGGTATGCACACAGGTGTAGATGCCTGAAGTGGCCAGAAGAGGGCGACAGATGCCCCTGAAGCTGGAGTTACAGGTGGTGTGAGCAACCTGGCATGGGGTTCTCTGTAAGAACTATATGTGCTCTTAACAGCTAAGCCACCCCTCGAGCCCAATACCAAGTTGGGTTTTTTGTTTGTTTTGGGGGGTGTTTTGTTTTGTTGGTTTTTCAAGACAAGGTTTCTCTATATAACAGAGCCCTGGCTGTCCTGGACTTGCTTTGTAGATCTGCCTGCCTCTGCCTCCTGAGTGCTGGGATTACAGGCATGTGCCACCACACCCAGCGCCAATACCAAGTTTTAGCTTACATTCCTATGCTGCAGTTTCTTCCACTATAAACAAGGTTAAGAATTCAGACTGACTCACTACTGAATACTCTCATATGTGAAATTTAACTTTTTGTAATGAATGTACAGGTGTGCAGTCTTTTCTAACTGTTTAGGCCCCATCATAACTGATTTAGTTGAAGAATAATGCTTAGAAACACAAGCCCAATGGCAATGTGCCATGGGACCTTTTCAGATAGATGGCAAAACTTAAAATATACTACCTCAGGTGCAAAACAAGAAGATTTGAAGTGAAATGGGGTGAGGGGAGAAAGAGAATTCACAAAACCAAAAATTGCAAAGTTTATTTTCTTAAATAAAATACTATATTCATATCTATACAAATAATTATTACAACCATTAAAATGTTACATTTAACAATAAAAATTTCAAAACTTTAAACAAGAGCATGTTTTGGAATATTCACATCCTAATACAACGCGTTTGTAAAAAGATGTCAAAATAAACAGGACCTATTCTTATTTACAATTGTAGGACAATTCTGATCCTATTATACATATCTGCTCTGCATTTTATTACAAAACAAATTAGTTTTCATTAGAATTATAAACCAGGTGATTTACAGTTTATAGGACACAGTGCGCGCTAGGTCATAGATAAAGTATTACACAACTGAAGCACTACCACTCATGTTTTCCTGGTGCTTGCCCTACAGTAAGCATCACACCCAGTGTATCTATAAATAATTTGTGAAGGTAATCATGTTCGCAATTTTCAACCTTTTTTAAAAACCAAAATGAAAATATATATATGCACGTACACACACACACACACACACACACACACGCACGCATGCACGCGCGCACACCACGCGCACACACACACACACACACACACGCACGCACGCACGCACGCACACGCACATGCACGTACACACACACGCACACACACGCACACACACACACACACAACCTGCTGAAAGGAGAAGAGTTTTCCTTCACAGTAACACAACTGCAGCATCTTAAGCCACACTGTCTGGTCCCTTCTTGGAAGATAACCCACAAATTCACCACGATAGTCAAGTCCTGTGCTCAGTGACCTTACAGATAAAAATGACTTTTAGACTTCAGGGGCATGAGACCAGAGAGGTCTCAGAAAATGTGAAGACAGAGTTAAACAGGTCGAATTTGAATTTCCTATCACATCTTGCATGCACAGCTAGCTGTACACACAACCGGACCCAAAAAGTTAAAAATCATCTTTTAAAATAAAAGTGTGCTATATTACAAGAGAGGTTTTGTCCATGTCTCATGGAATCTAATGACAGGTTACGAATTCATCCAAAAGAACTTAAAGATTATGTCCAGCATTGTCAGCCTAAGTTGACTTATGTTTATGAAGCACCTGACTATATGTCCCCTGCCAAAAAAATTACTGGGTAGAGTTTATGCCAATGTAGCAATGAGGATGTTGCCATAAACAAACTCTGTGTTTACAGGTTCAGCTACACAACTTGATAGTGACTGGCTTTGTCAACCATGGCTCAGGGGTGCTACGGCAAGAATAAGAAGCATTGGCTGTTCTTGTCCTCTGTGAGGCGCCTGACTACCCAGCATGTACTGTGTCTGGAGCTTCGCTGCTGCAGCATGTGGATGGCTGGGTGATACGTTCTGGGATCGGGTCTCAGGGTCAGTGGCACAGTTTCAGGTAGAACGCGGTCCAGGGCAGAGGCATGGGATCAGAACCAGAAGCTCTGAGCCTAAGGTCCTCCTCGGCTTGGTCTCCCAGGCTGCCCTGGACTGCCTCCCTCTGAGTGAGCTAAGCCCCACAAGAGCTCCTAAAAACAGTTTCGATTTCAATATAGAAGTCAGTACAGCCACAAGAAGAATGCAGAGTATAGTTCAGCAAAGAACAGCAAACAAAGCAAACAAACACAAAACCTCAGTTTTTGGTAGAACTTTGGGGAAGGAAAACAAAATGCTAATATTCAGCCTGAAAGGCATCTCTAAAAGAAAGCAATTTGTATAAACACACTGCAAAATCAGTTGTTGCCCGCCAGATGTAACAGCCACAGGCACACTTCCTGCAGGTAGTCAGCACCTGCACCACAGACCTGCACTGACTCTCAGACATCTGAGACTATGAACCGAAGGCCATTCCATTTTGTACCACTTTACCTTTCCTTCCACTACAGGGGAAAAGTTCATCAAACCAAGGAATGCAGACATTCCCACATACCAAAATCTCTTAAATCAACTTTAAACTAATGGCATTTTACAGAATTGTTACCTTTTAAGAAAGAGGCCTAGAGGTTGCCAAAAGGAAAAACCTGGGACCCACTACTTACTACACATTGATCTAATCGAAGGTGGCCCATAACATTCCAACACAAGGGAGAACTATCCCACAGACATGGCTGCCTGCCAGATGCAAGAACCTACACATGTGCGAAGGAAAGGTAAGCATAGAAACAAGTCTCATCCCTTAACATTTTTAAGGTTTTTATTAGAATGTGCTTCTACATCTTTTTTGGAGTTTTAGCCTCTCCGTGAGATGGCTAATATCAGAAGGCAAGAACAAGGCAAAAGAAGTCCCCTTAAAATGCTTAAACAATTGTGTACTTTAAAAAGGTTGATTTAGCCGAGCATGGTGGTGCACGCCTTTGATCCCAGCACTCGGGAGGCAGAGGCAGGTGGATCTCTGTGAGTTCAAGGCCAACCTGGTCTACAGAGTGAGTCCAGGACAGTCAGGGATGTTACACAGAGAAACCCTGTCTCAAAAAACCTCAGAAAGGGGGGGGGGGCCTGATTTAAAAAGCTAACCTTCATTACAGTTCAATAATTCTGATCTGCGTCTGTGACTGCAGCAGACACCCCCACCTCCCAATCCAGAGTTCCGATCCCTTGGACTCTTGACATCACACCACTGTGGAAATCCTGCCCCCCACTCAAAGAGAGAGTGATATCTCCCTCTTTGATATCTGGCATCTCAGAGCTGGTCTAGTAAAAACAAAAGTATAACTCCTGAAGAAATATAAGCCGTGTAAAAACCCAGTGTCCACTAAAAACATTAAAATGGATTTACTTCATCTAAGATCAACATATTTAACAAACTCACTGAAGAACCTTTCATAGAGAAATCTAAATACCTTCACTTCATTAGGACTTCCTGTGGAACACTGAGAAGAACCGAGCACTTTCAGTGATCCTGGATGATCAACAGTTAAACAAGATTCAATCAAGGACTCACTTAGGAAGCAGGCATGATTTTAAGTATTTCCAGAAATTACAAAGTTATCTGTGGAGACACTTTACTGAGTCATGTTAACAAGCCAAGGACAATGTGAAACTTATGACTGAATTTGACTGCATTTTCGGCCATTACTTCAATAAATGACTTATCTAGACATTAACAAACATCTACGTTTCTTCCCCAAAACATGTAGCTTTAATTATTAACGCTGATGATGAGTACCCAGACTTTTGATCCCAGAAAGAGCAGTGTGGACTCACGAGTCCGTGTATGACATGATCTCTAACACACAAATGCACTGTGCATCCTTAATTAGAGCCACATGCGAGCAGGAACCTGATTACTTGCAGACCTTTACGTCTCTCTCCAGATGGTCACAGAAAGCTGCGGGCCAGACAACATCACAGTACGGTATTCTCAGCATGAATGCCCTGGCAGTGCGATGCTCTCAGTACAGAGCTGAGCTGCAGTCAGGCAAGCAAACAAAAACCCAACGTAGCAACAGGCTTTAGGACCATGTACTGCAATACCAAGTGTATCTTCTCAGCAAGGTGGTAGAGTGCACCTCTAGTCACAGCTACCTGGGAGGCTAAGGTGGATGGACTGCTTACGTCCAGGAAGCCAAGGCCAGTCTGCAAACATAGCAAAGCTCCTATCTCATAAACACAACACAAAGCTGGACTTTGTCCATGGTATGTTACCTCAGTTCCAATCAATCAAGCCTGTCCTTCATAACTCAGGACCCACCGTGATGTGAGGATGCATATGTGAAAAACAGACAGCCACTAAGAAGAGAAAGTGGGACAGGGAACGACTGGCCATACTGGACACTACCCTTAGAGAAACTGGCAGATTAGACCTTACAAGTACAAAGAAACTCTGAATATTAATGCTTAAAAGCAATCCATAAATGTTTCTTTCTCCTCAGTAGCTCTTCTACTGTGATGTTCATTCATTAAATAATGTATCTGTGAAGTTCTCTTCTCCCCGAGGGGCACTATGTAGGGAGGAAATACAGGTTGCTTTGCTCAGCAGGAGGGGTACTTTCCAAGGGCAGCAGGAACAGAGGGGTTTGGTGAAAGTAGTGGATGAGACACAAGCAACCCTCTTGCTGAGCCTTTAGATGGCCATTCAGTGGTAACGGCTCTGACCAGGCCTTGGAGGCTTTCCTTGTATAAAAAGAAAGCTAATAAAAAAATTAAAAAAAAAAAAACCCAAAAGCCAAAACTTCTGCTGGTCCTTGGGCTCACTTCCACTGAACCACCAGGCCCATCTCTGCACCTCTCCCTCCCTCCCATCCACTTTAACAGAAACAACGGAAAGCTATGAGTTTAAACGGTTAAAAAGATTTCAGTGCATACAATTTTCTCTTAAAGTTCTCAAGGTTCAATATATGTTTTAAAATTTCATACTAATTTGGTGGGGTTAAAAAACAACTACAGTGGGACCCTTTTCCTCCTATTGGGTTGCCTTGTCCAGCCTGGGTATGAGAATATCCTAGTAACTTATTAATGATGCGTTCAGTTGACATCCCTTGGAGGGATCCCTGTTTTTTATTTATTTATTTATTTTAAGGAAATGGAGAAGGAATGGATCTGGGAGAGAGGGGAGGTGCTGTGGGTGTAGTTGGGATGCAGTGTATGAGAGAAGAATTAAAACACCCAACAGCATTGTTCCTCTGCTTTAGAGCAGGGGTCTTAGCCTATGGGTTCTGACCCCTTTAGGGGGCGAACTCTTTCACAGGGGTGCCCTAAGACCATCAGAAGACATAGATATTTATATTAAAATTCATAACAGTAGCAAAATAATGGTTATGAAGTAGCAGTGAAAATAATTTTACAGTTGGGGGGGGTCACCACAATATTAAACCGTATTAAAGGGTCACGGCATTAGGAAGGTTGAGAACCACTGCTTTAGAGTAAGCCTCAATTTCCCATCTGCAGACAGCAGCTCTACTGTCTTTTCCAATTTGTTCATTTTTAGTGGAGAAAAGGTTATATCTATTTATTTATCATGTACAAAATGATAAATAAATAGATATATGATATACATCTTCAATAGTAAAATGCTTTAAAACCCGTTTTCACATGCGCTCTCGCTCATGAACTCACAGATACATAAAGTATTTTTGTGAAGCACCATTTCATACCTACAAGAAAAATAATGAATTAATTTTCCTATTACAATTGTTATGAAAGATAATAATGCAATTTACAATGCCATATTTAATATAAATAATCACCAAATGAAAATAATGAGACAGCTTAAAACTCTATTCTTTAAGTATCTGAAAGGCTCAAACATCTTCTAAACACAATATTAATGAGCATTTCTAACATTTAAGTATTGTAAATTAATTTATTTCAACACCAAATAAATAGAATGAAGAGAGAATACTAAATCAATTCAACTGATGAAACAATGGTCACTAACCTACCCTAGAAAAAGCCACAATACAACTGCTGTTATTCTTTGGCCTAATGCAAAAGCCAAGTACTAAGTGGAAAAGATTTCTGCATTTTGTCTTAGACTTGTACTTTTAAGGCTCATTGTCTAAGGAAGACTTTTGCTTTACAGAATCTTGGCACATTAAAGGATAATGTAGCTACTTTGAAGAACAAGATATGAAATTTAGATAGTTTAATTAAAAATTATAATTAAAGGCTCTTTATCAAAGCTCAGGAATGAAGATTATCAAACACTTCATATATTTTCTATCTGCTTGATGTCTTTATTTATGGGAATTTAGCTCATTATCAAATTATCACTTGCCAGGTTCAGCACTGTTAGATATTGACATCAGCCAGCACTTAGTGATGAATCATGTTTTTTCAAGTTGCTTCTCCTTTTGGATGTGCAAGTTAACCATCTCAACTACCTATTTTACCACTCATCAACAACTGAGTTTAAAATCACAGCTCCTTCCTATCACCTGGCATGTGCCAAGATCTCTTCAACTTCCAGTTGATTAGTACTTAAGGAATTAAAGATTGCAAATCAAACTTGGAAAGGTAAATTGTTTAGAAGATTAAAGAAAGCACATCACTCAGAAATGAAAGATGACTGTTCTGACAAGCCCAGAATATGCATCCTCTTTGACATGGCTTCCTTAGTCAGAAACTAACTGAAAAATGGTTATCCAATACAAAGACACACACAAAAGCTCTCTCAATGCACATGTGTACCAACAAGAACAGCTGTCATCTCAACCCAAACCTTTACAGTTAGTTTCTCTGGATTTAAACAGCTGAACTGCAGTCATGACCTAAAATATGGCTTATGTTGTGAGCAGGTCTGTTTGAGGACTGCTTGGAAGAGTCAGAAGCAGAGGAGTTTGCTATGGTAAGCAAAGGTGACATTGCTGAGCCATCAGGAAGAGCTGTTGCTATTTCTGGAAACAATGATGTCATATTGAAATTGGATAGGTGAGAGTTGGCCATGTGCATCGGTGGCATCTCAGGGAGAAGAGGAAAACTTGGCTGAGCAAAGCCAACAGGTCTGGGAGGAGATAAAATGGATCCAAATCGGTTGTTTAAACTTCCACTGTTCACTTTCTCAGTGCTAGGACTGGAAAACATTTGATTAGAAAAATAAGGGATTGAAATGTCATTGGACAGAGGAGGATGAGCAGGAGAGTACGGGGGATAGAAGGAGGGTAGAGTGTTCTGGGGGTCTACTGGGATGAGAGCTGGAGTTCGTGTGGCACTAGGCTGAGTAACCTGTGGAATGAAGGAAGTATTAGCATTTATTGGTGGGTTCATGCCACCCTCAGGAATAAAAGGAAAACCAAAATTTTGTGACAGCGTATGCTGGTCAGGACCTGAATTGTCATTAGGTACTTGTGGACTATCAGGCATGAAGCGAACAATACCCCCTCTCTTCTCTGCAGCAGGCTGTTGCCGTCCAAGAATCATACTGCTGCTGGTAGAGAGAGGAAGGTGAGGAAGACTTGGATCAAAGACATTACTGTGCCTTTGATTTCCAGAACGATTCCTTTCAGGTTGTCGGATTTTAGAACCACTGCTGTCCTGCAGGGGATGCCTTGATCTCTGGGCAACTGAGGCATTAGCCTGACGAACAGCAGGCCCTTGGTCAGCATTCCCATGAGACACGGACGGATGTGGCAAAGCTGGCCTTGCAACCCCATGCATGTTGGATGTGACAGGAGGGTTCATGTGGCCCTTGGTCCCATGACTGTCAGTAATCCTCATGGGATTGGACTTCTGAACAGAAACATTGGGACTTGTGTTTCGACCTTGAATATCCCCTGAGGAAGAAGAAGTTGAAAAAGGAATATTCAAAGTGCTGTTCCTAGGGTTAATTGCACCTAAGGACATGTCACAGCTCTCCCTGTTCTGGCTTTCACTCTCTCTTCTAATATGAACACTTTCACGAGTTGGGGGACAATTATATTCGATTGTTGAAGATGGACCACACTGTGTATTCCTTGGATGTTCTGAGAGTGACCTTTGACTCCCAATGACCTGATCACCAAGGTGAGGAGCAAGCAAACTCTGCATGAAACTCTGATGACATGTATTCTCATTGTCCCTTGTTGGGACAGGATTTCCTGTTGGGACACTCTGAATCGATGGATAAGACAATCTCTTTTGTCGGTCGATTGGTGGTGGGCCAGTGTTTTGACTAATTCGAAAAGCCTGCGACTGCATACTCCTCAGTGATGGCACAGGGTTACCTATTTCATTATTTCTTGAAGATTGTACTTCAAAATTACTCTGGGGCTGTTGGCTGGCTCCACCTGGTTTGAATGTCTGACAATCAGAAAGGCGGATATCTGAGGTGATGGTATGGTCCATGCGACCCTGCATATTATGAAGCGCCAAGCTCTTGTTTCTGGGAACATCAAGATAGCTTCTCATTTCAAGCTGATCTGAGACCCTGGAACCCTGAATCGATATACCCATTCTCTGTTCCGAAGTAGAAGATGGCTTTCCAATGAGTGCCTCAGCAGAGTAGCTTGACACTCGGTTTCTCTCTGGCCTATGTGGAGCACAGACCATGTCTGAAGATCTAGTCACAATACTCGGTTGGGATACCATTTGCTGCTCTAAGCCTCTTGATGGTAAAAGTCTCTGCATTGGATTATGCCCAGATACATGGTCAGAAGAAACTGCTGAGCCTTGCTGTCTGCTTCCAACATCCTGTTGCTGGTGGAGAATGTCTTGACTGAGACGGCTCTGGGGATGGCTCTGGTGACCCCGGCTAGTTGAAGGGTTTTCACAGCTCTTCTCCGGCTGGGAACCTGCAAAGTGTTGCTGCAGCTGTTGCTGCAGCTGCTGATGGTGAGGATGTGGCTGGCTACTCTTGGGTCTCGCCTGGTCAGTTCCATGGTGCTTTGGTTGTAAGGACAGCTGAGAGGCAGGACTGCCCTGAATGAGATTCCTCTTCTTCTGCATCTGAACTTCCTGCTGTAGAGTTCTCTGTTGGTGCACAATATGGGGCTGGGAGTGGACAGAAGTGTCTGCATGAGACACGTGATGCTGCAGCTGATACACGTGATGCCTCTCTCTTAACTGCCCTGCCTGCTGCTGCTTGATGTACAGATGGCTGGTGTGAAGGTGAGACACTCCTTGAGCTGGTACATGCTGTTGCAGGGCCTGCAGATGCTGATTTGCCTGGGTTTGCTGCTGTTGCTCAGCAACTGAAGGCTGAGAACCACACTGAATATCTGTCTGCCTCAATGCAGGAGCCACAAAGTTGTTACCAGGCGGGAATAACCGCGTAAGGCCATCTCCATGTGCTGAGTTGCTAACAGGTACAACGGAGTTTGAAGAGTTGGGGGGGATCTGACTAGCCATCATTTGAGTTTGGTCAGGAATGCCATCTGGAGTCCGGCTCATCAGGGGCATACTTTCAAGCCTGAGAGGGGCTGGCTGACAATGCTTTTGGCGTTTGGCTGAAGACAGTAAAAGATCATCTTGTACAGTGCGCTTTGCAGAATCTTTCCGGCTTTCATGACTCGGTTTTGAAAGAGATTCTTGAACCTGTGCATTAGGCATGGCACTAGTCACGGTGCTCAGCGGTGCCTGGGGGTATTCTGTCATCAGAGCTGGCACGGGAGGCTGGCCACCATAAGAACTGGATGCAACAGTCATGTTAACGGTCACAGGAACAGATGTGTGCTCAGAGGTCTGTGACAGACCTGAACAGCTGACCAGAGGATGGCTGATGCTGTTGTGATGGGTGAGATTATTCACACTTAAGCTGGTGAGACTTGGTGGCTGAGAGGCTGACACCTGTAAGGAGGCATTTGATGTTTTAATACCCAGAGAACAGCTTGGCTTCTCGAGAGGCCTATCGACTGTTACTTCCACTGAATCCTGAGAGTTAAATTCATTTGGTGTTGCATCTGCCTGTCCTGTGCAGGTCTCCTTGTGGATCTGTGGTTTAAAAGGCTGATCTCCCTCTAAAGAGGTTTCAGAAGGCTTTGAAGTAACCTCTCTCAAATCAGTCTGAGTGCCAACCCTTCCCTTCTCAATGTTCTCCTGGTCCAAAATAGCTCTTGCTGCGAGGGCCACAATATCAGTTTGCTCTGTGAAGGTACAACTGTCACATGTGTTGGCTGTTGTACTGCTGGTCACATCTTCTCGAGCTGTTTCAGGAAGCATGGATGCAACCGAGAAACTACGACTACTGCCAGAGCTGGTTGACATAGGAGAGTCAGCCTGCCTGCTGGTGAGCAAAGACCCACTAACAACCTCTTGATCAGGGAGGCAGGAGTGGTGCTGGGCTGCATCTCTGTCATCGCTCATCAGTAAAAGATCCTGCTTGGCATGCAGATCAACGTTAGAAGAATCACCTATCTTTGAATTTTCTGGAGAAAAGTCAGGCTGATCCACCTGGACTGCAAGAGATGATTTTTGAAGGTCTTTTTCTTTAGTAAGATCAGACAGCAACATAGTTAGACCTTGTCCCTTTAAAGGCCCTGTTGTTTGTAGGGTGTCCAACGAATCCTGCTGACAAGGTTCTGCCACAATTTCTACCTCAGAAATACAGTCAGTGCTTGAAGTACTTGTAGAGGATGACATACCAGAAACCTGAGAAACCAAAATCTGGGACTCGATAGGAGATGGAATCAACACATTGGCTGAAGTACAGGATTTCATAGCACTAGACAGTGCTACAATAGTTGGTGGTGTACCCTGAGAAGTCTCTTGCAAAATGGGAGTAAAATCTTTGGATTTTGCTGGGGCCACTGCAAATTGTTCATTTGTTTCAGATTCTTGGGAGGATGAGCTACAGTCTTCTGCTGACTTAGATTTAGATACAGACTCAGGGATTACTGATACAGAATTTAAAATGTCCAAAGACTGTGAATCAGAAATACTAGCATTGCTTGTATTTCTACCAGCAACAGATGGTAGGCCAACAGGAAGGCTATGCAGCAGTCCATCACTACATGGTGGTTCTGCTGAGCTGTCTGTTCTAAGGCCGTCTAACTTGCCCACATCTCTGAGTGAATTCAGGGTACATGCTGGCTTGTCAGCTAAGTGTTTCTTGGCACCTGGCTTCTTGCTCAATCTTTTTGATTTCATGGTAGGGGGCAAACAAGTGACAGTGTTTGCTATTGCAGGGTTGTAAGTACTGGACGGTATGGCTGGATTATCTGTTGTCAGGGTAGGTGCTATAGTTGTTGTTAGCGAAACACAGTTAGCTGGGCTGGTTTGACTGTTTGCCGAAGTCTGAGGATTAGCAGACTGGCTAATAGACAATTGTACACAGCTTTGCCCAGCCATCTTTGATATGCTTTGATTGAGGCTGGCCAAAGCCCCAAATGTGTTCAGGGCAACATTGGTATTTGGATCTTCGCTGGTGGTGGGTTGAATAATTTGCATAGGGGTTTGATTTGTAGTTCCTGTTGAAGACATCACAGGCTGCAAAGCAAAGAGCTGTCCATTTAAAGAAATGGTTTGAGGCTGTTGTTGGTTTGACATGGTAACAGAGAAAGTCTGTGTTGAATTAGACGTGGACAAAGATGAAGGTCTTGGTAATATGTGGACAAGATGCTTTCCTCCAAAAGTCTGTGGGGCTGGCACATTTTGCACTGAATTATGAGACCCTATTAGAGCGCTGGCTCCATTGACAGGAAGTCGAACAGGACCAGGATGGGGCGCAGAGAGGAGAGGCAGTGGGTTCTGATTAGCGGCCTGTATGATGACAATCTGTTGACCTACCGTTTGGTTGGGACCCTCTGCCCTCATCATTGCTGGGCATGGGGTCGTGCTAGGGGGCTGAAGAATAATAACATTTTGGTTAGCTGGAGCTGCAGTGACAGCTGACCCAACTGGCTGAGCCATCTGAATCAGTTGCATGGCCGAATTCAAGGGAAGGATATTTTTTGGAGGCTGAGAGTTAACTTGTGGCTGGGCAATCAGTGGCTGCAAAGGTAAGGGTGGACATGAAGGCAAAGTCACCACTACTTGCTCAACTGGCTCCCCATCTGCTAGAAGGGAGTTATTTAAGGTAATGCCTGTAGCCACATGCTTGTGTCTGCTTGGGGTAGGGCTGGTACCAGACTCACTTAACACTGGAGTCACAGCAGAAGACTGTGTCTGGCTTAAAGGCTGAATTGTGTTTCCAGCCAGGTGCAATGTAGTCCATGTAGTCTGTGTGTTTCCAGCTGAAGAAATCCGGGTAAGGCTGTTGATGTTTTTCAAATCTGAAGCACTAACAGTTGAAGAAGGCAGAGAACAAGAAAGAGTCCAACCACCGTCCAGAGGATTTGCAGAAAGGCTGCTCACTGGGAGGACAGCCTTCGATACTGCAGCGTGAGCTGGTGCCACCGCTGTGGTTGTATTTGTTGAGTCTGCTGTCTTGCTAATGCTCACCAGAGAAGAATCGCCCGCACATCTGGGAGGCTGGGAGCACGCTGTGGTGGTAACTGCCACAAGGGTGTTTTGAGAATCTCCACTGAAGCCCTGCATGCCTGCGCAGGACTTGGTTTCATGATGCACCTCAGTGGCTGCTGCTGAGTTGCTGGAGGAGGTGCCTGTGACACATGTGACTATTTTCTTTGATGATTTGGGGCTCTCCTGGCCACTGTCGTTTTCTGAAGCATTTTGATTATTTATGCATGTGTTCACGGAACGATGTTGGTGAGGGTCAGGGCCAACTGAAACGGTGATCAGTGAGCCACCAGCGGCACCAAGCACATTTGACTGGCTCTCGGAAGTAGAAAGTTCGAGAATATTTTGAGCAGAAATGGCAGTGGGAAGACAAAGAGGAATGGGCTGGTTGGCTGCCAGTGCTGACACTGAAGTCTGATGCCATGGCTTGTTTTCAGAAGGGTAGGCTCCAGAAATAGACACAGGAGTCACAAGTGTGCAGGCCCTCTGCACTGGCACCACATTGGAAGTTTGCTTCTGCAAGCTGGGAGCAACATTAAAGGTTATTCCCTGAACAGCTGTGCCCTGGCTGGCTCCCCCAGGCTGGCTTCCATTGGAATAAACAATGATGTTTTTTTGGACCTGGTCACTTGGAATAACAACAGACACCTTTGAGTTTTTCAGATTTCCTTTCCAGTGGATGGTGGGGTCATCATATAAGCATATGTCATTTGCTTTCAATAATTCGATATATCGGCCATTTTCTTTCTGGATTTCTTCTAGTTGTTTCCGTAGCTTTTTAATTTCTTCAGCTAAGATATTAAAATAAAGATGTAAAAATACTGTGCATGTCAGTAATTATAACAACTTAAGCAAAACTATATGTGCTAAGCCACTGAATTCCAATTCTGGCCTTCAGACGCCACAGAGGAGCCATGGGCTCTCTGCTGCTCTGAGGTTTTCTTCCTAGAGTGATCCCTCAAGCTTCCTTTAGACTCCGTGTAAACTCTACACCTTTAAAGGCCAACCCCTGAAAATTTCCAATGGTGTAGAAGTCTCAACATTCCCAATCCAAAATTTTCCAGTATCACAGATGAAGCGAGGGAAAAAGACTGATTCCTGGTAACGTGCTTTGATAAGCTAAAAGTCTCTTTGTTCAGGGCTCCAAGTTTAAGGTTACCACAACTGACAGGCCTCTTAAACTGTATGATACAGAATCCTACATTGTAGCCCGAGGAGTTAGTTCTTAACTAGGCTCTGGCTCAAATTCATCAACTGGTGGTGATGGGGTGATGTTATGCATTCTAAATGTTAATTAACCTGCTTTCAGAAGCCTGCTTGCTATACATCAAGTAATGCTGTGTTACCTTCCTTGTCTCTGATTGGTTAAATAAATGCTGAGGCCTGACACTGGGAAAAGACAGAGGTAGGCAGGACGGGGAGGGGT
>CAJQZJ010031868.1:2462368-2473528 GCA_907164525.1 Lophiomys imhausi
GCCCACACATTCCCACACTGCCCACACATTCCCACACTGCCCACACAGCCCACACTTTCCCACACATTCCCACAATGCCCACACTTTCCCACACATTCCCACACTGCCCACACTTTCCCACACTGCCCACATTTTCCCACACATTCCCACACTGTCCACACTTTCCCATACATTCCCACACATTCCCACACTTTCCCACCCATTCCCACACTTTTCCACACATTCCCACACTACCCACACTGCCCACACTTTCCCACACAGCCCACACTTTCCCACACATTCCCACACTGCCCACAATTTCCCACACTGCCCACTCTTTCCCACACATTCCCACACGCCCACACTGGGCCTACAAATCTCTGGTCATTTTTTGCAAGGTGATCCTGGAGCAAGTGTGCGAATTATGGATAGGGAAATGCGGCCATCAGACTTGAGCTGCAATCCTGGTGGTGACTTTCTGGGTTTGGAGTTGCACTGAAAAACACGACTATAGGATCCTTAGCTACTTTAGGGTCCTTCAGCAGCCCCAGTTCAGAATTACCCCCTCTCCCTATCCTGTCGTGTGTGTGTGTGTGTGTGTGTGTGTGTGTGTGTGTGTGTGTGTGTGTCCCCACCAAATAAAGGCATGGAAACTTTGATTGGCTTTGATTGGCTTTTGAATCCCTCATTCTCAAGTATGAAGCAAACAAACAAACAAAAACTCTTTTGTCACTAAGCATTTAAATAAAAAGGCTTAACATTATTATTTAGACAAACTACCTAAATGAAAGGGAAAAAAGAGAATGGGGGGCAGGGCCCTGGAAAACTTCCAGGGACAGCCCATACAACACTTAATGACTAGAATCCATGAACTAAGCATATGGCTTGAGATGGAGAACATGAAGAAGAAAAACTCTAAAATGTAAGCGCGAGGGCTGGAAAAGACCCACTGGTTAAGACTAAAAAACAGAGACAGGAGGTGCTACAAGTAAAGTCCAGAGGGGAAAAAAGGCAAAATGGAAGTCATGCAGTAATCTGTCCTAGAAGACTGCATTAAGATTACATGAACATATGCAAAGAATTAAAAGTAACTACACAGGACTGAAGAGATGGCTCAGTGGCTAGGAGTTCCTGCTGTCCAAGCGTGAAGACCTGAGTTCAAATCCCCAGCACCCACAGAAGCAGCCAGGCCCAGCCACTGCAGATAGTTCCAGTGTTGTGGGGACGGAAGCAGGCAGATAGTGGGAGTTGGGTGGTCTTCTTTAAAGTGACTAAGGTGGAGAGTGAGTCCACCAGCCAACGATCCCACCCATGAGGCATGGCCAGCACAAGCTGGAATAAGTGAGTTAAAAATGGAGGGAATGATGTTGGGGGGAGGGGAAGAAATGGAACTGGGAGGATTTGGGAAGGAGCTGAGGGTGAATATGATCAAAATATTCTATGATGAATGAAATTCTCAAAGAATTAATAAAAATATATTTTAGAAGCTGGGGAGTGGTAAAGGAAGACATCTCATTTCCTCCTCTGGCTTTCATAGTGGGTATAGACAATACACACAACTTTAGAAGCTTAAAAAGTATGCAGAAAACTAAGAAATGAAAAACTACGTATCAAAAGAAACAGTTAAGAACCGTTGTCTATGAATGCTGTGTTAAGGCTAGGAAGCAGGAATAACATTAACATTTATTGTTTTAATACTATTTATTATGACACATATTTATTTTATATAGATTATTTAATTAAAATTAGTTTAAAAGTTACAAGTTCTTATAAGCCACTGCAAGAGGCTTATGAAGCAAACAAACAAACTCTATTGTCACTAAGCATTTAAATAAAAAGGCCATTTTTTACCATTTATATAACCATTGAAGAGAGGTGATCATATGAGAAATTTATCTACACCAAGAGTAGGTAAGAATTTTAAAAGCATAAAGAACATTAATGATCAAAACACCATATTAGGAAATGTAGTACCTCATACCAATCTACCCATGTGGCCACCTTAGCAATTCTAGTGTTAGAAAGTCACAACAGTCTAGCAAGCACATTGTACATTTGACCCATTTAGAAAACTGTACTAGGAAATTATTAGAAACACAAGAAAAATTAAACTATATAGAAAAATGAAATGAATAAAAAATGAGGCTATTAAGCTTAACCTGCCCCCCGCCCCATAAATGACAGGAAACAAAATAATCATCCTAGAAACCAAAATAATTGAGAACACTGTCTGCTAACAGGCAGCGAAAGGAAATATGGTAGATGCCGCCATGTGGAGCGAGAGGAACACACTGAGCGACACAGGTCCCAGGACTCTTCCAGAGTGGGGGAAGGGGGAGGGGCCTACCTGTTTCAGGGCAGGAGAGCATGGGATCAGTTCTCCTATTCTGTTTATCCCAGCATTGATCTTCTTCTTCCTGTGTCTCTCCACTAGAGAGGGAAATACATTATCAACTCTTATACTACTTGGCCAAAGTCTTCAGCAATCACATATGGAAGAGGCAGGGTGCATAGATCAGTGGCAGCGCACGGGACATGGGAAGAGAAATGGAACCCTAAGCCAATAATCATTATTCACCAAAGATAAGTAACTAAGGTTGTAAATATGCTTTTTAAGAATGTAATATTTTGGTCAAGGGTGGTGGCACACACCTTTAATCCCAGCACTAGGGAGGCAGAGGCAGGTGGATCTCTGTGAGTTCAAGGCCAGCCTGGTCTACAGAGTGAGTCCAGGACAGGCAAAGATACACAGAAAAAGTCCACTGTGGGTCTCCTATGTAGAGATCCTAAATGTTGTAAGAGAGGAGAAAGGTAGCTGAAAACAAGCAGGAATGTATTTATTGTTTCTTTCCTTTTGACTAGGATGTGATGTAACTAGCTGCTTGAGTCCCTGCCTTGAGTTTCCCTCAGTGATAAGCACCAACTTGAAATTGTAAGCCAAGTACATTTGTTCCTCCCCTACGATGCTTTTTTATTTTATCATAGCAACAGAAATAAAACTAGGATATGGGCAACTGACAACTTGTTAATTAACTGCCAAAATGTTCCAGACTAACATGCTAAAACTCTAAAACAAGTAAGAATAATAAAGAGTTCATTTAATTAATTTCTATAAGATGCTAAACGTAAAAACATGGCTCTTGGCCTAGAGAGATGGCTGAGTGGTTGGGAGCAATACATGCTCTTCCAGAGAACCTGATTCAGTTCCTAGCACCCACATTAGGTGGCTCACAACCACCTGCAGTTCCAGCCCCTAGTGGATCTAAACTTCTGTGGGCACTTGCACATACCAACACACACAAACAAACACACATATTTAAAACTAATAGAAATTTAACACACACACACATATAATAATAAAAATTATTCTTGGCTATCTTTTAAAGTCTTCCTTTCTAATAATTGATTGCTAGGCTTTTAACTATGGTTTACTTTATTAATTTTTTAACAATGTACTCATTATTATCTGGGTAAATTTCAAAGGTGATAAACTCACCCCACCAGTGTACAATGGATCTTTCTGGATAAACTCTCCCCAGAGATCCTCTCCTTATGTATAGCTATAGTTACAGATATGGAGTAATAGAAAGTAACTTTAAAAATTTTTTCTGAGTACAGAAAACATTCTCTGATTCAAAATGAAATGTTATAAAATATGCCAAAGTGAAAATGGGTACACATTTAACATTGTATACTTACCTGGTTTTGGCCTGTACCTCTAACATTAGACATAAGATCATATTTATTTTACACATTTGTTTCTATGATAGAAGTCTGTACATCTTAAGTTTGTCTACATGCAGTAGGCATAGGGCACAGGTCTTAGAATGCCAGCACAAAGGAAGCAGGGGCAGGTGGCTCTCTGTGAGTTCCAGGCCAGTCAGAGACACTTCGTCTCAGAAGGAAGACTGCCACATGAAGACAGTCCACTGCTCATCTCTTCCTTCCTAAGGGAGCTGCCCTCTGGAATGTGTACAGACACACCATCATTCTCCCAATGTCCTGGGTGAAGCCCTCCAACACTACCCCTCAAAATATTCTAATTTCATAACAAATCCTAAATAGGATACAAATCAGATGTTATATAGTCAGCTCCATGAGGCTCTGGGAATATTTTTGTCAATAAAAACAATAAAGTTGCCTTTTATAAAATATATCAAATAATTTCATGTTTACAACATAAACACTTATATAATCACCCATGGCATAACTGATTCCAGCAGAGTTTAAGTTGCTATACATACCTGCATTGTGTGTCTCCCGGTTCTTCTTTCTGAAATAGAAAGGCACAGACAGGTAACAGGAAGATAACAAAACGTTACTGATAACCATAAAAACAAATTTTATGAAACTGTATTTAATGCAGCAACAAGGAACCACCTGAAGAAAAAATATTTAGTGGATATTATGGTATGAAAATTTTATGCAGATACTTTCAAATAATTTTAGTAGATATAATTTCGAAAAGTAAGAACAATTCTCTACTGATACCCAGAAATTACATACCAAGAATAGACCCAATCACTGATCACCTTCACCATTGGAGACTGTAATCTAAGTGCAGAGGTGCTGGGGAGGTGCCCAGAGCTGCAGGCAGGAGTGAGCAGGAGAGAGGGGAGCATGGTATAACTTTGCAATCCCGCCAAGCAACATATGCTGGCTCCAGTACTTCAGTGTCAACTGCATTTGTGCCGTCTTTTCCACCTGTGTGCTCAGGTTATCCAGACTCTTACATTTTCTTAAAATTTCTCCTGAAGACATTGACTTTCCCTTCTTGTATAACTACCCCCAACACATCATCTTTCTTTCAGCAATAGCTATTTGATAAGGAAAGAGAATATAGCAGTTTTAACAGTGCTAAAAGCAGTGGCCACACAATTCTAGGAAGACATTGCCTAAAATGCTAGAAACTCAGAAGAGGGGTATAAGAAAATGAGAGTAATGCTATGTATATTATCCTTAATGAATTATAATGTTTCAAATTAAATACAATTTAAATGTTTCAGGATCTACAAAGGGAATACAGCATGCCAGTGAAAATGTCCTTAGAAAACAAACATTAACACAGATTTGATATAATGTTTTAACTACTGATGACCATTCTTATTTGTCACACTTCTGAGAAAATAAACACAGGTAAAATTTAGTCATGAATCTCTTTTAGTAAATCTATTTCTATCCACCCACACATATTTTTGGAGATTAATCATTTTCTAGATATCCAAATGCAAGTTCATTAAGGACTGTTTAGCACACTAAGAATGAATTCTGCTTCTTACCTGCCTACATGATATTATTTGAGGCTGTGGATACACACCTGTGCTGCTTTTTCGTAGGTGTCTCATGCTCTGTCATTTCTGGCATGGTGACAGTGATAGGAACCTACAAAGGAATTAAAAAAAAAAAACAGATATACAAAGATGTTTAATCACTCTACAGTTTGGAGAAATCAAATGGCAATTTGATTTCAATACCAAAATGCTTTTAAAAAAAATAACACAGAAAAACACTTCACTGGGTGTTGTAGATGAAAAGAGTTATAAGAAATTGGGATACAAGCTTGAATCCCAGCACTAGGAAGGTTGGGACAGGAGGATCATGGCCCAGTTAGGGCCAGCCTGGGCTGCATGGCAAGTGTCAGACTAGCCTGGGCTTCAGAGGCAGATCTCACTGGTACAGCTGGTAAATCATTTAGCCAGTGTGAACTGTAAGAACAGGCGCCATCACTCTCCAGAAACAACAAAGGACAAACACTCTTATAGGTAGTAGATGTGCAACATGGTGAGGCTTTCTTCAAATTCAAAGTGCTAGAAGTGTCACACTGGCAATGGAGACTCACTAACACGTGGGCGTTAAAATTTTACCAATAGTTAAAATATGAAGACATTGGAGTTTCCTCTTCCTTCCTTCATTCTTTTTTGGCTTAATCCTCTCTTGAGATAGTGTCATTATGTAGTCCAAGTTATGGTTTCAAAACTTGTAATCCTCCTATCTCAACTTCCTAAGCGTTGGGATTATGGGCATGTAACACTACATGGCTAGAAACAGATGTCCTTCAGGGAAATATATACACAAATGGGAAAAGTCTGGAGGCAGGAATATTAACACATGAAGAGCAGTTATACAAGGTCAGCACTGCTAGTGGGGATTTCCTTCTCCTCTGTGATTTTCCAGAGTTTGATAATGAGAATGTTAATGCTTAACTCTCAGGAACTGGCAAACCTTCCAAAAGAGGCACCACGCTAGGGTACCTGTTGGGCTGGCTATATGGGAGAAATACAAATCCGACTCCCCCTTTTTCTTCTGGGAAGGAAAGGAGGTAGTAAGTATAGAGGTGAATTCAGAAAGCACAAGTTTAAAATCTGGTTGTGCCACTTCCCAGCTGTTCAGTCACAGGCAGAATCTAACCCCTTTAGAAGCTCAGTTCTACACAACTGAGTTGTTTTGAGAAGGGAATGAAATAATGCAAGGAAGGTACAACACTGTAGTGCCTGGGAGAAATCAGAATCCAGGAAATGTTAGCTCTGAATGTTTAAAAGATATTTCAGAACAAGCACCAGCCCTATATAGGAGTTGTCAAAACTCATCTCCAGGGCAAGCAAGATGGCTCAGTAGGTAAAGTGTGTGCTACCAAGCCTGATAACCGTAGTTCCATGCTGATATCCACAAAGTAGAAAGAGGAACCAACTCCTGCAAATTGTTTTCTGACGTCCATACATGGCATGCAAACACACTACAAAAAAAAAAAAAAGACTATTACAGTGGTTTCCAAAAAAACTCACTTCAACAGCTGCTCCTGTTCCACCTTCTCTTTACAATTGGTGAAGCTGCTGATGGCCTAGAAAACCAGTGGATAACCACAGAACACCAATGTGGGAAAAGGCGGCAAGCATGTAAGCAACCTGTCTCCTTTTTCACCCAAGGGCTTGCAGAGTTTCCTCACTTTGAATTCCTGGCTTCCAACACCTCTTCTTTCTGATTCAAATCTATCATCTTCTACCAGAAGATGGCCTCTATAGGTAATATTTTCTTCTTCCTACAAAAAAAGAAAAACCAATGAGTGTTTACAGTTACCAGGCATCCATGAAATGAAGCTGGCAAAGGAGAGCATGCAGCAAGCTTTAGAGACATGAAGGATAGTCCTGACTTCCCACCACTGCAGAACAAGTAAACTCTCAAAAGCCTCTTTCCAATGGGTAACCCATGTTTTACCCCATAAAAAAGGGGGTCTTTCAGGCAAGGGAGGGCATGCAGACATGCTCTCTTCAATTCTGTACGCTCACAGTTCCTTGGGCCCTCATTACCCATGGATCTCCAAAGACCTCTATGTTATGTCTAATATTAAGACCCACCCTCGCCGGGCGTGGTGGCGCTTGCCTTTAATCCCAGCACTTGGGAGGCAGAGGCAGGCGGATCTCTGTGAGTTCGAGGCCAGCCTGGTCTACAAAGCAAGTCCAGGACAGCCAGGGCTGTTATACAGAGAAACCCTGTCTCAAAAAACCAAAAAAAAAAAAAGAAAAAAAAAAGAAAAAGACCCACCCTCAATTCTAAAATTACCTTTCCTTCTAGTTCCTATTTCCCTTATGTAAATTTTATCTCTCTACATGTGTATAGGCATCATGTGGTGTTGTGTTCACATGTATGTGGGTACAAGTGAGTGTGTGAACGTGCATGCATGAGGAGATGCCAGTTGTCATGGTCACCCTCTTTTTTTTTTTTTTTTGTGGCAGTGACTCTCAGCTGAACTCAGAGTTTGCTGTCAATATGGCTCATCTCCATAGCCAGCCTGTTCTGGGGACCCCGTCTCCACCCTCAGAGGCTTGAATTACAGGTGAGCCACCATGGTCATCTGGTGTTTGTGGGTTTTGAGATCCTAGCTCTAGTCCTCTTGCTCCCACAGCAAACACTTCTTTTTTTTTTTCTCTCTGCCCCTTTCTTTTTTGTAGGAGAGACTGGAAACTTGCTCAGAGCTAGGAAGGTAGGCTGAACATCCATGAACTGTTTAAGCAACAAACAGCACAGTGCACAGCTTCATGTCAGACCTACAAGTGAGGAGGGTTAGGAGGACGTGGATCCTAAATCTTCTCGGGGATATCCCTTTCTCCTTTTTCTTCTCTCTCTCTCTCTCTCTCTCTCTCTCTCTCCTAAGACAGTCTGAGAAACTTAGCCCTACTTTAGGGTAATATATGCTAAGCATACATAATAAGAATTATCTAGAGGGTACCAGTGCTTTCTGTCTGTGGGTTTCATGCCTATTAGTCCACAGGTGAGAGAGAACATGTGGGACTTATGTGTCTGAGCCTACATTATCTTATTTAAAATAACATTTTTCAGTTCCATTCACTTCATAACTTCAGTTTTCTTTACAACTGAATAAAATTATACTGTGTGCATATTACATTATCTGTTCATCTGTCAATGGACATCTAAGCTGACTCTACTTCCTGGCTCCTGTGAAGAGAGTAACAATAAACATAGATGGGCAAGTGGCTCTATAACAGCATATACAGTCCTTTGGGTATATGCCCAGGGATGCTACACCAAGAATGGGTCATACATATATAGAAATTCCTTTGGGTATATGCCCAGGGATGCTACACCAAGAATGGGTCATACATATATAGAAATTCTAGTTTTAGTTAGGTTTTTTCGTGTGTGTGTGTGTGTGTGTGTGTGTGTTATACACATAAGTGTGTAGGTGCACCCACTTGTGGGGGTCACAGAAGGATACCAGGTAACATCCTCCACCGCTCTCCATTTTATTACCCCCTTTCAAAGCTTTCTATTTTGTCTTCTTGCTCTAGCTAAAATTTGAATAATACATTAAATATGAGTGAAGAAAAAAGACACTCTTTTGTTGCTCCGGATTTTTAAAATGCCATTTAAGGGAGTATAAACCATTGTAGTCACTATGGAAATCAATGTGGAGGCTTCTCAAAAAAAACTTAAAACTGTGCCGGGCATGATGGCGCACGCCTTTCATCCCAGCACTAGGGAGGCAGAGGCAGGTGGATCTCAGTGAGGTCCAGGCCACCCTGGTCTACAGAGAGAGTTCAAGGACAGCCAGGGATACACAGGGAAACCCCATCTGGAAAAAGCAAAACAAACCAAACCAAAACTTAAAACTTGGGCTTGTGAAGTGGCTCAGTGCTCAAAGTGTTTGCTGTGTAAGCATAAGGACCCGAGATCAGATCCTCAGCACCCACATTTAGAAAAAGGTGGGTATAGTGGGTGTAGGAACACAGGCCTGTGATCTGAGCCATGATGGATGGACACAGGCACATTCCAGAGGCTCGCTGGTAAGTAAGTTCAGCTAAAACAAGCTCCAGGTTCAGTGAAAGACCTCATCTTTAAAAAATTAAAATAAGGTCAAGGGTGCTGGAGGAAGATACTCAAAGTCAATCTCTGCTCTTCATATCTGCATGCATAGGTAAGTGGACATGTCCATACATGAAATCACATACATACATATACATATATATATATATATATATGCTCACAAAAAGATCTAAAAGAGATACAGATTCAAAAGAAGAAGTTAAATTATTCCTATTTGTAACTATACTTTAAAAACCCCACAGGAGTTCACACACACACACACACACACACACACACACACACACACACACACACAAATTCTGGACCCAGTAAATAACTTCAGAAAAATAGCAGAATACAAAATTTTTGTTATGGCAGCACATGGATGTAATCACAGCACTGGCAAGGTTGAGGCAGGAGGATCATGAATTCCAGGTCAGCCAGGGCTACACAGTGAGCTCCTGACAGAGAGACAGAAGTGGGGCCAGAGGTTGATGGATGGAAACTGAACCCCAAGGCCACTGCTTTGGGCAGCTGAGTGATAGCAGGGCCCTAGGGGTATTCCTGTCTCTTTCTCCTCACCACTGGAATTCCAGGTGTGTGCCCATGCTGGCTTTTACATGGATGCTGATGATGTGAATGTAGGTCCTCAGGCTTGCACAGCAGTACTTTACTAACTGAGCCGTCTCTCCACCCTCCAAAGTTCATATTCCTGATGTTAAAAATAACTAGAATACAGGACTACAATCTCATCGATCTTTGTCTACTTACCAATTAACATACTAATGAAGACATGGCCTTTCCCCTCTTCTCGGCACTGGGTTAAATAACTCAGGGCCGTGGACCACTGAGTCACACACCAGGCTCAAGTGGCACCCTTAGTACAATGTTCATGTGACTACACAGACACACTCCTTAAAATAGTCAAAGCGACATGAATTTTAAAGGTAAATGCTAAAAATTATATTAATAATCTGAGTTATTATATCTGTGGAAAGAAACAATTATTGAGAAATGAGTCAAGCCCAGTGGCTCTTACATGGTGCTCCTCAGATCTGCATTAAATCACATTTTCTACCTTTTTCCACTTGAGGTAAAAGTTACATAAATTGCAAACATCTTAAGCACACCATTCAGTGAGATCTGACAGATGCACACACTTCAATGACCCAATCCTCATCAAACTACACACATTACCACGAGGGGCACAGTTATTTCTTGGCCTTCCCTAGTCAATCCCTTCTCGGGTTAATGGTAACTACTTTCCTGGTTCCTCCACTAGACTTTATATAGATGTATGAGGTGAAATTTTCTGGTGGCAAGCTTGCACTCAAGTTTGATGTAAATGTATATACTTTCTTCCAGGACTCTGCTCCTTTTTATTACTACATATGACCCTAAAACTGTGTATGAATCTGTAACACTGGCTGTTTATCCATTTTTTTATTGATCACCTGCCATTCTGTCCACTAAGAGCTACAGGCACAAATTACAAACACGATAAGGATAGACAGTAAGCTGAGCACTTTGTGCTGGTCACTGGTTTCCTAACTAGCAAATGACATATTAATTGCATGAGGATTTTTTTTTTCTAAAAGAAGACCCAGGTACACTTTGGTAAGAGGAAGGCTACCTTCGCATAGTTTAGTTTAGCATTAGGACTCATCCCTCCTGCATGAGGGTACCGGGATCTTCCTGTCTCGTTGCTGCCCAAGGCAGGTTCCTCTCTCAACATCACTAACAAATTGCACCTTGTGAAATCCTGGGTCTGTCTGTGGTTTTCTTTGGCCTATCAAGCTCAGCATTTGCTACCTTTGGTGGCCAGTTCTCATACACCAGGTCCCTGAACAACTAATGGTCTTA
>CAJQZJ010031868.1:2481932-2501979 GCA_907164525.1 Lophiomys imhausi
TACACAGCACCCAGCTGCTCATCCACAGGACTTTCAGTACACAGCACTCAGCTGCTCATCCACAGGACTTTTAGTACACAGCACCCACATGCTGACTCACAACCCTCTGCAACTCCAGTTCCAGAGGATCTGAAACCTTCTTCTGGTGTCTCTGGGCACTAGGCACACATATGCTATTTATATGTACACACATGCACATAAATAAATAATAAAGTCTTTTAAAAGCCCCCCCCCCCAGGACCGGAAGGTGGAGGTGGGAGTGGACTTTGACTGAGATGTAACTTGAAGAAATAAATAAATATTTTTTTTAAGTTTTTTTTTTTTTAAGAACCTGTGTCAAAAAAAAAAAAACAATGGTTGTACAGAGGACTTATCCATTAAAAGCATGTACTGCTCTTGCAGAAGACCTGGTTTAGTTCTCATAACCATATAATTCCAGCTCCACAGAGATCTGAGACCCCTGGCCTTTGTGGGCATCAGAACTCACATGCACATACCCACACAAGAAACACACATATATATACACATAATGAAAACTAAATCCCAAAATGAGTAAATATATAAGCAAACAAAAACTATCAAACTGCATCTATGCTCTCCCCTCCCATTATAAAAGGTTTTTTGGTTTTGTTTTTCAAGACAAGGTTTCTCTGTGTAGCCCTGGCTGTCCTGGAACTCACTTTGTAGACCAGGCTGGTCTTGAACTCACAGGATCCATCTGCCTCTGCCTGCCGAGTACTGGGATTAAAGGCATGTGCCACCACACCAGGCCATTACAGGAAGTTTAGGACTGCCATGTGGGTGCTGGGATTTTGAACCCAGGTCCTCTGGAAGAGAAGCCAGTGCTCGTAACCACTGAGCCATAGCTCCAGCCCCCCATTATATACATTTTATGACACTCTACTGGCTATCAACTGACTGTCTTCTGTCAACTTCTGCCAGGGGCTCACTAAAACTGTCTGTAATTTTAGTTCTAGATGTGATACCACTCCTAGGTCTACAGTCCATGTCTTAACAATACATACTTTTTCTTTGTCCTGTGAACACAATTTTGGAAGAATCCCTTGCCCCGGTCTTCAAATTTATTTAGTCAATGGTTAAACCATGGTGTTGTATACACTGCTGCTTACGGTTTTATTTCAGAAGTTGTTTTAAGTTTCTAAAAACTTTCTGATTCTTACTTTTCATAGCAATCCATTGTTAATTTAGAGCAATGGCAGTTTCTCAAATCTTTAAGGATATTTTGGTACAAAAACAATTCCCTTATGTTATATTCAACTTAATTTCTCTAAGATTAATTTATGTGTTTGGTCTGGTCTTTCTTGTTTATACTGTTGATTCTCCATAAATATATATTCTTGGTTAAACAAAACAATGACTAGTGTTGGTTTTCCCAGCACAGCTGTCGTCAATTACAGCTGGCTGTAGAAAGTGTACTTCCTCTTGGTATGGTGAAATACACCTGTAATACCTAGACTTGGAAGATTGAACCATGAGACAGGAATTTCCAAGCCAGCCTGGAGCACACAGTGAAACCCTATCTTTAAAAGCTCCCTAGGCCAATGTAACTTAACTAAGAACCTCTTTTTAAATGATTGTATTTTTTTGTATGTATGTTTGTTTGAGTATGTATGTGTCACAAGTGTGCAACTGCCCACAGAGCCAGAAGAGAGAGCTGGATCCCCTGGAGGTGGAGTTATAGGCAGTTGTGAGCTATCTCATGTGAGTGCTGGGAACCAAACTCAGATCCTCTGGAAGAACAGCAAGCACTTTTAACCATCTCTCCAGCCCCTAGTATCACTGTTTTAATATATGTGAAAATCACCCCTCCTTGCCATGAATGTTGATGCTGACTACCGGCATTTTAGCTATCAAAAGTGTCTGTGAGTAGAAGTCAGCAGCCAGATGTGCCTCTGAAGGAAAGAGCCCCACAGTCACAGTGGAATCAGACTTCTCTAAGATATGACAATGCTGCTCTCTGGCACTACAGAGCCCGTGCTGGAAATGCCCCTAATTTATACAGGAATGCTGATGCAGGTATGTGCTCTATTTCATTTCTGTTGCTGGGATAAAATGCCCCAACAATAGCAACTTCGGAAACAAAGAGCTTTAAAGTGGCTTTCAGTCCCAGGTCACAGCCCACCACTGAGGGTATGTTAAGACAGGAACTTGAAGCAGGTCACATCATCCCTACAGCAGACACACCTGTTGCTGCTTGGCTGCTTGCTCTCTTGGCTAGTGTTCTCTTCCTTTACTGTTACACCCTGCCTAGGGATGATGTAGGTCTGGATCTCCCTTCATCAATTAACAATCAGAACAGTCTTCCACAGACACGCCCACAGAACAGCATGATCTAAAGAATCCATCATATTAAGAGTTTCTTCCTGAGGACTCTAGTTTATGTCAAGTTGACAGTTAAAAGCAATCAGCACAGTGTCCTAGCAGGAACTGGGACATCTGCCTTAAGTCTGGTGATCCATGGCACCTAGGTGCTTTCTCACCACCCTTAATCCACTCTGAATTTCAACCTTCAGCTTTGGGGTTTTTCTAGAATTGGTTTGAGAAAACTTACTTGAAATATGAATGAGATTTATAGATTTCTCCACATGACAAGATTTAGCATTAGTTTGAAGCCATAAGCTTTGTAGTTTTCAGAAATTCCAAACATTTTCTTTTTTGTTTTCAAGGTAGGTTTTCTCTGTGTAACAGCTCTGGTTGTCCTGGTCTTGCTTTTGTAGACCAGGCTGGCCTCGAACTCACAGAGATCTGGCTGCCTCTGCCTCCCAAGTGCTGAGATTAAAGGCGTGCGCCACCACCGAACGGCTCAATTCCAAACATTTTCAGTCTTAAAAAATAGTCTTCCCAGGGTTTGAGTAGTAAGGTCTATCTTTATTATCCCATTTTTTGTTTGTTACTCAACTAGAACTTTTTTTTCATTATACAAATAAAATATGCCGGGTGTGGTAGTGTACGCCTTTAATCCCAGCACTCGGGAGGCAGAGGCAGGAGGATCTCTGTGAGTTCAAGGCTACCCTTGTCTACAAAATGAGTCCAGGACAGCCAGGGCTACACAGAGAAACCCTGCCTCAAAAAAAAACAATAAATAAATAAATAAATAAATAAATAAATTTATTTATTTATAATAAACTATTCAGATAATATTATAAGATTTAAGTCATAAAAAATACAATCTTCATCAATTTTCCCCTTAAAATTCCTGAAACACTTTTCAAATAATGTTATATTTTTGCATTCTATGCTCTGCCCAAACAGTGACTGCTAGGCAAGCTTACACCCAGAAGGAATTAATTTTTCTCTCTTAGAGAAAAGATTATCTAAATATATTTCCAGAATTCTATAAGAAATGTATTCACTCATTAGATTATATCAATATGGGCTCATGGGTATCTTATTTGCTGAGTCATAATTCAATGCTAAAGTTATATTGCTGAAATTGCTCAAGCCTTGGCTACACACACACACACACACACACACACACACACACACACACACACACACACTTCCCTTTGGGCACTATGAGCTGGTTGAGGTACATTTTGCCCCTGTTGTAAAGAACTTTGTTCCTTTTAGTGGAGAAAGCATGACGTGGGTGCCAGGTGTGCTCCTTCCTACTGACATCATTGCTTCTGGGACTTGTCAGCTTACCAGCCCACATAAACACACATACCAATATTCACTTCTACATCTCTCTGCATTTATATTAAGACAAAATTCTACCTACATGATTAATTCTTACCCAGCATTACAGGTCTCAGTGCAGCCTTCCTCCCTTGCTGATTTGCAATGTCTTTCTTTGATGAGAACTTGGCTCTCAATATCTACAGTTAGTTCAGATTTGTTCAAGCCTCTGTAAAGAAACTGTAGAGCAGCTAATTCACAATGCTCACACGGTTCTTCTAGGATCAACTGGTATCATTCATGCCCAAGGTCCTTTAGAACAGGGATGACTTCTTTGCATCTTAAGGGTACCAAATGATAGACAGTTGTTACTCAACTATTTGTTGAATATAGCTAAATATATACAAATACAAAAATTATTGTGATCATTAATAAGTATCCTCCCGGTGTACCTGACTCCAACTAATTCAGATCCAACTTGTGATCTCATGCTTCTCCACTGATGCAGTTCCCTTCTAGTGAAGTTCTCCTGGTGTTAGTGAGTGCCTGGGAGTGCATCATGCAAAGGAGGCAGCCCGATTACAAAGTCATGTTCAGCAATCTTAGTCCGTCATCACTCCTTGAGCAATGGCTTTAAGGCTGGAATCTCATCAAAAGCATCAACAGCCACATCCAGAGGTAAGCTAGGTAGCTACTGCGACCATGAAGTAAGCATATGGATGTGGCTCACTCACTGACACACTAGACATGCAGTGGGTACTCAACAGCATTTGTTGAATGGAAGGCTAGGTGCGAGGATGAAGGTGCTTGCTGCGAAGCCTGACCACCCAAGTTCCATCCTGAGCATTGATTTCTGTAAGCTGTCCTCTGACCTTCCATATGTGCACCATGGTTTGTACACATAAACAGACACAAAATAAATAAGTAAATGTATAAAAAAGGTTTTACACAGCCACTCAGGAAGCAGAGGGGGGGAAATATTGTGGGTGAAGGAATTCAAAGGCAGCATAGACAATGTAGGGAGACCTAATGAAGACAAACAACAGACACTGGAGAGATGGCTAAGTTTAGTTCCCAGCACCACACTGGGTGGCTCCCAACTGCCTGTAACTCTAGCTCCAGGGAATTCAACATCCTCTTCTGGCTTCCATGGGTATTACCTTCTTGTACACAGAGATAGGCATAGTTAAAACAGAAAAACCAAAGAAACAAGTGGCTGGCAGATACCTCAGTCAATAACGTGCTAGCCGTGCAAGCATGAGGACCTGAGTTCTGGTCTCCGGCGTCCACCTAAAGAGCAGAGTACATGTAACCTGAGCCCTGCAGAAACAGCAAGTAGAGCTCCAGGTTGAAAAGACAAACAACAGTGGAGCACAACGAAGGATGACAGCCTATGTCGTTCTTGAGCTTTCAGATGCATACACTCCTACTCATGTGTGTGCATACAAACACACATGGGGGAAAAACAACCCAACTTCTAAAATGGTTCTGAGCCATACTAGCTGTGTTCACTAGTACAACTGCTTCATGTATCCTTCACCCCCATCAGTGAATGGTCCTCATAGTGCCGTGAAAGCAGCCTTTGATGTCAGACTCAGCGTTAGGTTTTGATGTAAGGACTCATCAGATTCTCACCATCCTTGTGGTGAAGTCAGGAGAGAATCAGCAGCCCGAGAAGACTGCAGTGCCTGCCATACACAGTGGATCCAGCAAAGCACCCACTTCACAACAGGACTCAGTCTACCTTTCTTCTTCCTGCACCCCCTTAAGAAGACAGGGGTGAGCTGGCGTGAGTCCCTGCACTGGATATTTCCATGTCCACACATCTTTCATTCTCCATAACTGAGAAAAGTACCAGTTCTACTTCTGCACCACATGCAGGACCAGTGTCTCTTTAGTTATTAACAACAGAATTTGACTTGGGCTAATGTCAGCAGAAGATGGAGAAGATGGAGGCTCCCTGGGTAAGATCACAGAACTAGAAGAGCTTAACAGCGCCATCTTTGTTTTCTCTGTGGCTTCTGCTATTTAAGAAATTACAGCAGCTAATGTGAGAACTCTTTCACCAGGGACCTAAGGATGGCTTCAGTAACTGAGAAGTAAAGATGGTTGAGGCTCCTCAATCAGACATACAACAGGCAAAAGAAAATGAGGAGTCTTTCTTAGTTTTTCATTATTATTATTATTGTATCATAGGTTATTCTGGCAGCCACTGAATGTTGCAACAAGTCCCTTAATTATCTGATATGGGTGTTTCCCAGTCCTCCCCAAATTTACTTATAAGCTGAGTTCACCATTTACTATTTCTGTATTCTCTTTAGCACCTATGGTGTTGGGCAAATGTAAGTACTCAATAAATACTTGATGAATACTGAATTAAAACACACAGTATTAGCACATTAATAGGAGCAACTTAACAAGCCCTAGTGATCTAATTAAAAGATCTGGCCTTCTGAAGTAGCACAGTTGTACCCACATGGAAAATTTAATGAGAAGAAGAAAAATTATCCAATCAAACAGTTAAGTCTCCCTCTTAGTAAGAGTTTTACAACTACTTTATGGATAACAAGCTCAGAGAAAAATGTTTAAGGTGTATGTATACCTACATATGGAAAATTATTCATTTAAGGGGTCTAAATCCATAACTAAAGTTAAAACATGTGGTAGCAAAGTCAATTAACGTCAAATCAACTTTTGTTAAAGATATGTAGTATATTTTGTATAGTAAAATATGGAGGTCACATTTAACACACCCTTTTTTTTCCCAGTGTCTGTTAATGACAAGTTTAGTATTAGAGGACACTGTTCCTATGGTTGGTGTGTTGTAGCTCTATAATATTGCAATAGTATCTAGAACTACAATGAGGATCATGACCTCGAACATAGAGGCCCTAAAGGCTAGCAGTCAGATAAACACATATCTGTTGGCAATGTGATAAGTACTAACACAGGAATAAATGAAAGCAGTTTAGGGACCATGAAAAAGAAAATAATCAAGCTGCTAGAAAAAAAATCAGGTAAATATATGGAAAAAGTCTGAAAGCAAGGCATGGTGGACCACAACTATAATCTCAGCACTTGGAGACAACTCAAGAGCTTGAGATCAGCCTGGTCTACAGAGGGAGTTCCAGGACATACTACCTCAAACAGCACCAACAAACTTTTCACACAGCAACTCAAGGATGAGTCAAGGGATGAGGATACTGCTAAGAGACAGCAGGAATCAAATCCAAAATCATGGTTGCAATGAGTTCAAGATGGTTCTAAACCACAAAAACAAGAAACAAACAAACAAACAAACAAACAGAGAACCCCACTCCTTGCCACTGAATTATAAAAGGAAAGAACAAGTATATGTGTTATATTAACCCACACCAACTGTACAAAGGGAGCTTCTTAAATAGCATGTAGTATGAAAGATCAAAGAGAGCTTATCATAGAAACCGGTCAAGGTGTGGGAGTCACCTTTCCTAGATGAGCTACCACCCCTCATGGAAGGTACTTCTCTTGAAAGCAAATGGAGACCGCCACAAAAAACCATAACTGAATACAATACAGAGATCAACAGACTGTGGGGAGCACAACCCCAGTAGGTACATCTAAATCCCAGTTCCTGCAGCTGTGGCTCGGAGACCATCATGGAAGAGGGTAGGAATGACTGCAAGAGCCAGAATACCAGGAAGTCTGTTGATCTCCTGGAAGTGGCTGCAAAGACAGATCAAAACAACGGCAGTATCAATGGACATGATAATGTAGAAGAAAGAAAATTTCACCACATTCCCATCCCTAGACAAAGAACTACAGGCACCTAATGACTGCTGGGAAGATATTCAGCCTCACCAAGAGACGAACCTACTTACTGGCTGTCCAATTCAGAGTGGTCAGGCTTGAAACCATATAAATACTAAAAAAAAAAAAAAGCAGACTCAGAAGCTGGGCTGTGGTGGCAACATACCTTTAATTCCACCACTCAGGAAGCAGAGACAGAGGCAGGTGGATCTCTGAGTTTAAGGCCAGTCTCCTCTACAGATAAAATTATAGGACTTCCAAGGCTACACAGAGAAACCCTGTCTCAAAAAAACAAAACAAAATTTGTGGTTGGCTTGGTAAGATGGCTCAGTAAGTACTTGCTGCCAAGCCTGACAGTCCCACACAGCAGAAAAGAGAAGTGCCTTTCAAGTTATCCTCGGACCCCCGTACATATACTGTGGCAAATTCAAGGAAACCACCCTCACTCGCTCAATAATATAATGAAAAATCTAAACTTCTGTTGATGCCAAGTATGAGGGCACAACACCTATAATCTCAGCACTTGGGAGATAAAAGCTGGAGGATTACTACAAATTCAAGGTCAACCTAGGAGCAAGGAGGGACCCTATACCAAAACACACACACACACAAACACACACACCACACACAGACACACAACACACACACACAGACAGACACACACACACATGGTGTATATGTATGTACATACCAAAGATTATTTAAGGGGTCTGTCACTACAATTACTTACTCCCTACCCTATATATTGCTGATAGGTGATATATATATACACACACACACACATATGATTGGAGATCATATCCTGAGAAACACCCATGCTAGCAACAGCAGGGATCTAAATTGCATTACCTGTAGGAGTGAGGGGGTCCAAAGGTTCACATGAAGGACTGTGGGGCAAAAGTTGAATACACAACTGAGGGCTTGCCAAGGAAAACCCTGGAACACAAGCAGAATGGTCTGGACATTGTACCAAGCTTAAAGTAATTTTCAGCCCTGGTTGCTGAGCAGAATAGCCTGGAGAGCTTTGAGTGGTATACCCACAGCCTGTCTCCCTCCAGATCAAAGGTAATGTCTGGGAAATGAAACAGGGTGATTAAAACATTTCAAACAGTCCAGTTCAGGAACCACTGAGCTTGACCACAGGAAGGAACACTGTGAGATAACGTTAAGACTTAAATTTTTAGGCTGTGGTTCTGAACTTGCTACCTGTGGAAGTTTCTCTTCTAGCCTCACTTAAATAAACAGTGGGGGTTTTTGTTGTTGGTGCTGGTGGTTTTGTTCTGTTTTGTTTTAGTGTTTCATGAACAGCCAGATCACTGTAAAATTTGTGATTTTTTTTTTAACTTCTGTGATGTTCCAAGGACAACTAAACTGGAAAATAACTATTTTTTTTGTTTGTTTGTTTTTGGTTTTTGAGACAAGGTTTCTCTGTGTAACAGCCCTGGCTGTCCTGGACTTGAAAATAACTATTCTAAGTGGCCTTTACTACACTGCAAGGAAATGCTTTTGTAGCAGGGAGTGTTCTGAGTTTCATCAATGCGCAGACTTCACAAAAACTACTTTTAAATACGGGGAGAACCTAATATTAATCTAGACAAAAGCCATACTGCTTAGACTAGGTACCTGACCTTTTGACACTGTGACACAACTGTATTATTTACAAGGCTCATCCTCAGGAGCCACACAATGAGCTTGAGAAAAAAAAAAAAAACTCGAAGTATTGAATAAGTTTTCAATTTTGGATTGGACCACATTCATGGGTATTCTGGGTCACATGTGGCTGGTGGCCCTTTGGTATGACATCTTGACACAGTTTTTGTTTACAACTCTTCGATTCAAAAAGTGGAATGATTACAATGAATCTTATTTTGCAACAAATACTTTGTGTACTTCCCAAACAAATGGAAACACATTATCTATACAGTGTACTTCCCAAACAAATGGAAACACATTATCTATACAGCAAATCCAGAGTTACGGCAGAAAGGAAAAAGGTCACCAAAGTGACTGTTAGGCCCGCAAAAAGCAAGCCAGGCTGGCCATGGGGAAAAGCTGCTTCAGAGTCCACTTGCTCATCATAAAGTTTCCTAGAGAAATCTGCCCCCTGTTACCTGTAAAATTGGCCAGAACGCTCCTGTATGTTATTTCACTCTACTTCGTGGTAAAATGTTATTCGAACATTAGTTGAATTTGCCAGTTAGTTTCATGTGGTCTCCTATCTACAGAAGAGGTCAATAAAAGCAAAAAGAGCCCCCCCCCCCAGACGAAAACTAAATCGTCAAAATGCCCAACCTCAGCAAGAGCCCAGAAACCTCATGCTTGTTCAGAAAATACGAAATAGGACGAGACTGACATTTGCTTGGACCCAGAGCTATTCAGAAGCAAAACGATGGGCTTCTAAAAAGAAAACGCCAGCCTAACTCTCCGACACAAGGGTGAAAGTTACAGAAGCAAGCAGCACGAGTTTGACGTGTGGGTCAGAAGAAAAGTCAGAAGACTAGGAAAGAGATGGAAGAGATGGCGAAAGGTGAAGGAGGAGGGCAAAGGCCACCCGGTAGGGACCTGGCTGCCCAGCTCTTTATGCATCCAGGACAGCATGGGGCCTCTGCCCTCCGGCGCGCACCCGGAGCGGGGCGAACCCCCGCAGGCCCGGCACCGAGGGTGCCAGCAGGCCGTGGTGAAGAGAGCGCTTGCCCCGGGCCACCGGGGCCAGGTGGCCGCTCAGGGGTCCCCGGGAACCAGGGGCACTCAGCCTAGCCTTCACCTCCCGCGGCTAGGAGGGGGTGGGTGGAGCTGAGCCCGGGGCCGCCCCCCGGAGCCGCCCCCGCAGCCGCGGCCCCGGCTGTCAGCGCCCCCTCCCGCGGCCACTCACCCGCCGGCGACGCGCTCCCGGCCGCGGTGGCGGCGACCCTCGCCTGGGTCATGATCCCAGGAGCGGTAGGCAGCGGTGTCTGGCGGTCCAGGCGAGCCTCTGGGTCCGCGGCCGCCGCCTGCTTCTGCGGGGCTGGGGGAGCGCGGGCCCGGGCCCTCCTCTCCCCCCGCCCCCTCCGCCTCTCCCCGCGGCCACCGCCGCCGCCGCCGCGAGCCCGAGCCCTCGAGGCCGGAGACCCGGCGGCAGCGCGGCCTCAACTTTCCCAGGCCCCCCCTCCCCCCGCCCCTCCCGCCCCTCCCGCCACCGCCGCTCCGCACGCGCACAGCCTAGCCTGCATGCGCGGCGCGCCCGCCCTCGCCGACCGGCCTGCCAATCTGGTGCTGGGGAGGCTGCCGTCGTAGCCAATCAGAAGCCGGATTGCCGCAGCGCTAGGCTGGAGGGCGGGAGGAGGTGGAGGGAAAAGCCAGGAGGGAAGAGGCCTCAGGCGGCCCAATGAACACGGCCGGGGGGCGGAGGTGTGCAAGTTGGGTTGAAAGAACAGGAAATATTCTTAAAGGTAGAGTGACGGGCAGAAAGGAAAGCCAGTAAGTGGGTGAGAAAGAGGTGGGCCTGGTTCCTTAAAGGGGACACCTTGAGAAGCTAGAAACGATGGTTTAAGAAACTTCCTTGCATCCTGTTCTGTATTGTGCTTCTGGCATCGCTCAGTCCAAGCTTAGAAGTGGAAAAAGTGCCGGGCGTGGTGGCGCACGCCTTTAATCCCAGCACTCGGGAGGCAGAGGCAGTCGGATCTCTGTGAGTTCAAGGCCAGCCTGGTCTACAAAGTGAGTCCAGGACAGTCAAGGATACACAGAGAAACCCTGTCTCGAAAAATCTAAAAAAAAAAAAAAAGAAGAAGGAGGAGGAGGAGGAGGAGGAGGAGGAAGAGGAGGAAGAAGTGGAAAAAGTGAGGCGGAGGAGGGCGCCAGAGGCTTTCGGAGATACAGATCCCCTTAGCCTGGAGGCCTAGAAGGTGGGAAACGGAGGTGGAGAATCCAGTCTTGTCCGACTTCTCTTGCAGTGCCAGATCTTTGCAGACCCGAGGATGCTGGAATTCGTAAACTCGGGACTCCCAGACATCCTTTATTTGCAAGAAAGCACTAAAGCCATTTTCAGAAATACCCCGGAGACCCCAGCTAAGGGAGGGAATGTGTGACTTTGGATAATGGGGATTGGAATCCTAAACTCAGGTTATCTGTCTGTAGGCTAGATACCCTTGAGTCCTCTAAAGTGCGTCTGGAGCTCTCGAACCCTAGTCCTAACTCCCTTTTTCTAGTTTTGTTTTATTTCACAAGCCTGTCTCCCTGAGACAGGTGTCTGGCCCTCCACCTAGTGGTGGTGAAGGATTTATGAGCTTTTCTTTTTTTTTTTAAACATTTATTTCTATTTATTTATTATGTATACAGTATTTGCTCTACATATATGCCCGGGCAGATATCAATGTAGATGGCTGTGAGCCACCATGTGGTTGCTGGGAATTGAACTCAGGACTTTGGGAAGAACAGCCAGTGCTCTTAACCTCTGAGCCACCTCTCCAGCCCGATTTATGAGCTTTTCACAGCCAGATACAGTCAACTGGGCTAGAACACAGGGCATGATGGAAACTTCTTGCAGATCTTGCGCTAAGAAAAAAAGTAAACAGTTACTCCATTTTATGTTTACTCCGCATTTTGAAAGTCTGTGATGAAATAGGCCTTTAATTTTGCTTCAAAACTGGTGCTAATAAGCAATTTGATTTTTTAAACTTTAATATATATATTATATATGTATGTGTGTGTGTGTGTGTGTGTGTATGATCTGTGTTCATGCGCACCCAGAAGAGGAAATCAGATCCCATTACAGATAGTTGTGAGCCACCATGTGGTTGCTGGGAATTGAACTCAAGACCTCTGGAAGAGCAGCCAGTGCTCTTAACGCTGAGTCATCTCTCTAGCCCAGGTTTTGTTGTTTTTTTTTTTTTTAAATGGGTAACAAATATCAAATCCACGGTAAACGTAACTTCCTGAACTAAATACATCAATTCTAAGTTAAAATTAAACATTTGAGGGTTTCGTTGTTTGAGACAGGATTTCACTGTCTAGAGTAGGCTGGCTTTGAACTCGCAGAGACCCAGTTACCTATGCATGCTGACTATGAGTGCTGGAATTAAAAGGATGCATACCAGATCCAGATGCAAAACAGTTTTCATTATTCAGAAAACAGAATTTAAGAGGTTTTTGAACCATGGTTAATACTATTTAGACATGATTTAAAATAAAAAGTAAAGAGAATGAATCAGGCAGTGTGGTTAAAGACCACACGTCTTTAAACCCAGCAAGGCAGGCAGATCTCTGTTTTGAGTTTAGTTTGAGGTTAGCCTGGTCTACAGAGTGAATTCCAGAACAACCAGGGCTACAGGGAGGAAGTCTGTCTCAAAAAAATAAACAAAAGAGACAATCATCGGGAGGCAGGGGCAGGCAGATGTCTGTGAGTTCAAGACTAGCCTGGTCTACAAAGTGAGTCCAGTACAGCCAGAGCTATACATAGAAACCCTATCTTGAGGCAAAACAAAACAAAAATCAATCGTTTCTTATTGATAAAGGTCAGAATATTAACTTTTAATTTTAATCCTCATTTCCTAATTGAAGTCCAAATTCCAAGATGGTGAGATGGCTCAGAGTAAAGGTGCCACCTGCCAATAAGCTTGGTGACCTCACTTTGATGTCCAGAACCTACATGGTGGAAGAAGAGAACGAACTCCAAGTTGTCCTCTCACCTTCATACATAGGCTGTGCATGTGAGCACAAATGCATATACACACATACAAATAAATGAAATATATATAAATCGAACTCCAGATCTCAACTCTTTTTAACTTTATTCAACATTATTTATCAAATTGAGATGATACCACATAAAGGTAGCTGGTAGTGTCTATGTTGGTAATAACATACAGTAGCCAAGTCCTTCATAACAAATCTGACATACACCCGCTTACTTGAGGCTCCTCAGTGGCACAGAAAGATTTGCATGGTGCATGGTTGATTGTTGCTTGTTTGCACCCTCAAGATTAATATCCTGAAAGGAGTCTTCTGACATGGGCTAGAGACTGAATGATGAGCTCCACCTACTCCTTGCCCTGACACTCACTGAGACAAATGTGTCTTTCCATACACCGCTTTTCCACCTCCCACATTATTTTGCATTCCTACCAGGACCAGAGTCATAGCCTATGATCATGCACCTGTAATCAGAGTCCAGCTGCTACAGAGTTGCTGGCTAGGTGTACACTGCATGGCTTTTGTCTGTGTGTGACCACACACTCATCAAACTTGCTCTTGTAAACTTCAGTTAGGCTTTCCATCTTGTTTTAGAAACTTATCTTTAGTTTTCTGAATAGGTGGTGCAAGTGTTCATTTCCATGTTTCCAAAAGAAATATTCCAGCTTTTCCATAGGTTGTAATTTTTATTTTACTTTTTTGTTCTTTTTTAGGTTTTTCAAGATAGTTTCTTTGTGTATCCCTGGCTGTCCTGGAACTCACTCAGTAGACCAGGCTGGCCTTGAACTCACAGAGATCAGACAGATTGCCTCTGCCTCCCAAGAGCTGGGATTAAAGATGTGCGCCACCACACCTGGCTATTCTGCATTCTTAACAGCAGCATATGAGGGGTCCAGATAGTCCACACACCACTGACACTGAGCTGTTGTCAGTGCTTAGGTTTTCAGTCTCACTGCATAGTTCAGGACATTAGAGTAGTGACCTTCCTACCTCAGCCTCCCTGGTGCTGGGATTACAGATGTTACAGATGTGCAGCACTTTTTTGAACTAGTGATACTGAGGATATTTCCATATGTGTGTGTGGGGGTATGTATGTATGTTTTCTTCCTCAGACATTATACACTGATGTGTAAAAGATTTCTGGTTTGTTTTTTTGTTTGTTTGTTTGTGTTTTGTTTTTGGCTTTTCCAGACAGGGTTTCTCTGTGTAGCAGGACAAGATGTCCTGGAACTTGCTTTGTAGACCAGGGTGGCCTCGAACTTGAACACACAGAGATCCACCTGCCTCTGCCTCCCGAGTGCTGGGATTAAAGGCATGCACCATCACGCCTTGCCATTACAGACAGCTGTGAACTGCCATGTAGGTGCTGGGATTTGAACCCGGGTCCGTCAGAACAGCCAGTGCTCTTAACTGCTGAGCCATCTCTCCAGCCCCCAGTTTTGTGTTTCTGTTTTTCTTTTTTGGTTTTTCCAGACAGGGTTTCTCTGTGTAACAAGTCCTGGCTGTCTTGGACTCGCTTTGTAGCCAGGCTGGCCTTGAACTCACAGCGATCCATCTGGCTCTGTGAGTGCTGGCATTAAAGCCGTGTGCCATCACTGACTGGTTTTGGGTTTTGTTTTTTCGTGACAAGGTGTTCCTGTGTAGCCCTGACTGTCCTAGACTCACTTTGTAGACCAGGCTGACCTTGAACTCAAAGAGATCTGCCTACCTCTGCCTCCTGAGTGCTGGGATTAAAGGCATTCGCTACCACGCCCAGCCCCAAGGGACATTTTAACAGTTCTTATTTTGTTTGTTTGTTTTGGAGACGTCTTTCTATAGAAGCACTGGCAGTCCTGGAACTCTGCCACACCCTCTACACCTGGCTTTCATTCTTTCCTTATGACTTGTTCTCACCATTGTCCAGGTTGGTGTTGTTCAGCTCTGAGTAGTTAGGCCTACAGAAGACTGAGTCACCATGCTTTTTGAATTTTTTATTTATATATTGTGAAGATTCTTGGGTACTGATACATTTTCCATACATAATTGTTGAAAGAAATATTCCCTCTTTTTTTTGTTTTTTCAAGACAGGGTTTCTCTGTGTAATAGAGCCCTGGCTGTTCTGGACTCACTCTATAGGCCAGGCTAGGCTAGCCTTTAACTCACAGCGATCTGCCTGCCTCTGTCTCCTCTGTCTCTGGAGTGCTGGGATTAAAAGTGTGCACCACCACACCCAGCTTTAAAATATATATATATTTCATGTGCCTTGGCAAAGTAACCATGCAAGGGCAGATATATTTCTACACTCAACTCTGCAGCACCGGTTGGCTTAGGCTGACACTGACACCACTTTATATTTATTCAACTGTTAAGATACAAACTCAAGTAGTGAAGCTCTCTAAAAACCACTAGCAGCAGCATCTGTTTAATTGGATCACCTGCAAATAAAAACTCTTCTTTCCAAACACCATGCTTAAAGCCTTTGTCATCGGACTATGATAGTAAAAAATAGTATGTAAGTGCTGAAAGCAGCTTTCTTCACCTTCTTCCCAATTTACAGCCAAAACAAACCATGATCTCAGGGCTGGAGAGATGGCTCAGCAGTTAAGAGCACTGGCTACTCTTCCAGAGGACCTGGGGTTCGAATCCCAGCACCCACATGGCAGCTCACAACTGTAACTCCAGTTTCAGGGGATCCAACACCCTCACATAGACATGCATGCAGGTAAAACACCAATGCACTAGAAGTAAATAAATAAAAATAAATCTAAAGAGTATGGTAGCTGCAGGTTCTTTTTACAACTTTCAAATAGTCTCATTAATTCCCATATACTTCAAATTTTCTGACATAATTATGTTAACTTTGTTAATGTCACACAGGATGTACCTGTGAAGAAGTTTCCTGAAATGACACTATCTATAGGGCAGAGTCCCCAATAGGCTGGGGGGGGGGGGGGGGAAAATGGAGAGAGTTGAGCATCAGCATTCTTTCCTCAGACTCCCTCAGCTATGCCTTCCCCATATGATAAACTGTAGACTGTACTTCAAATTACAACCACCTGTAATATGTTGAGGTGGTGCTGAAAAGGTGGAGGCAGAATTAGCAAATTTGAGGCTAGCCCGGGGATGATGTTTATAGAACAGTCTTTGCCTAACAATGCAAGGCACTCAGTGCAATCCCAGGCACCTCGAACAGAAAAAGTAATGCTTCTTTCCAGTGCTAGGTGTGTGCAGTCGAAGAGGCCACGCCCTCTTCTCACACTGACTTCAGTCTGTGCCAGATCCCTTATGGGTATGCCCCATAACCAAATTTTATGATCTAAGCGGGCTGACCAGCAAATTATGAAACACTGAGAACTGCTGGTAATCCACTAATCAAGTGCTAAATGTGGCCCAGAGTACATATTATAAGACATGTGTGCCTTTGATACCTTGTAGACACTACAGAAGGTTAGTTGGCTCCTAGGTAATAAGTAGTTACAGAGGTTACACTTGTAGGACTAATCAATGTTTTTTTAAGCGTTAGGAGTAAATAAAGGTGTAAATAAAAAAAGATGGTGCATGCCTTTAATCCCAGCACTCGGGAGGCAGAGGCAGTCAGATCTGAGTTCAAGGCTAGCCTAATCTACAGAGTGAGTTCCAGGACAGCCAGGGCTACACAGAGAAACCCTGTCTTGAAAAGCAAAACAAAAAACTCCAAAACAAATGAATAAGACATCACTTGAATAGGTAATGTTTAATGGAAGTCTGACAAGACTTGCACATTTGTAAAAGTAAGCAATCAAAAAACCCACAAGAAGCCAGCTATTCCTGTGATAAACTATCATCCACCAGTTGAAGACATTTGTGATTAGACAACAAAACAATGAGTGCTGGAGAGATGGGACAGCAGTTAAGAGCACTTATCACTCATAGAGAACCTGGGTTTGGTTCCCAGCATCCATATGGGTGCTCGCAACCATCTGTAACCCCAGTTTCAGAGGCTGACACCCTATTTTGGCTTCATGTGTACACACACACTCAAAAATTAAAAAAAAAAAAAACATGGACACAAGAGCTAGAGATGATATTGTGATTAGGAATTCTCTTTTAAAATGCAGTCTATAGGCCAGGCATGGTGGCACACGCCTTTAATTCCAGCACTTCGGAGTTAGAGGCAGGCAGATCTGAGTTGAAGGCCAGCCTGGTCTACATAGTGAGTTCCAGGACAGCCAGGGTTATGACACAGAGAAACCCTGTCTCAAAAAAGCCTGCAAAAAATAAATTAAAAATGGGTCTATGTAATCCAATTTGATCTTAAATCCAAACTCTTATTGGTTCAGCCTTCTCTCCTGATACAAATGATAAAATGTTTACAGTCACTCCTAATTAGTCTAGTCCCTATTAAAAACCAACAAAACAAAACCCAGCATTTTGAGGTAGTCTGCTACTTTGAGTAAAGATTAGATTTTGATGTAATCATAACCATAATACACCGGCCTTTTAAACTTAAGGCTTGTTTATATTGGAGGCAATGTTTTTAAAAAAAAAATCAGTGTAAAGAATATTTCTTTCCATCTTTCCTTGCTTTAGAATAAAGCAAACTCAGGATTGATGAGAGAACTTTTGTTTGTTCACTTTTGCATATAGTAAACCATCAGCCAGCTGAAGCGGTGGTATATGTACACTTTTGATATCAACACTTCGGTGGAAGAATCAGGGACTGGAGAAATGGCTCAGTGGTTAAGAGCACTGGCTGTTCTTCCAAAGGACCTGGGTTCAACTCCCAGCACCCACATGGTAATTCATAGCTGTAATTGCCTGGCAGGATGGCATATGGCTTTAATCCCAGCACTTGGGAGGCAGAGGCAAACAGATCTCTGTGAATTCAAGACAAGCCTGGAAGCAATGGAGGCAATTAAAAAAAAAAAAATCTAGGACAGCCATGAATACACAGAGAACCCGTCTCAAAAAAGAAAAAAAAATTAAGTCCAGCTTCAGCTACACACCAAATTCAAAGTGAAACCTTGTCTCACAACTACCAGTCTCCCCCAGGGGTCTTTCATTTGGACATTCTACTTATATTGGAATGTTACAGGCCTGGAGAGATGACTCAGCAGTTAACAGTACTTGCTGCTAATCCAAAGGATTAGAGTTTGATTTCCAACACCAAAGTTGCACAGCTCACAAATGACCAGAAACTCAGCTCCAGGGACCTGAAGGTCCCTCTGGCCTCTGCAGGCACCCTTTGAACACATGGTACTTACTCATGATCACACACACACAATCTCAGAAATAATCTCAGTACTCTGGAGGCAAACAGGTGGATCTCTGAATTAAATGCCAGCCCAGTCTACAAAGAGTTGCAGGCTGGCCAGGGATACATACCAAGACCCTGTCTTATTTTTTAACTTACCTTTAGAGGCCATAGCCCTCACCTCACTTGATCATTTCTGAATTTGCAGAATGTAAAAGAAACCATTTAAGTGAGACACAAGTAGAACCCCATAGTTTTCTTTAGTGTAGGAGATTGCTGATAAGTAAAAATTCAACATCGCTCAAATCTTTATAAACAAAAAAAATTCTGATATTGCCAACATGGTTTCTCAAAGAGAAGCTAAAGAGATAAGATCCAGAAGTTTGGCTGACATGCTTTCAAACCGTTACTTAAATTATAGCTATTTTTAAATGTTTTAATCCAGACTTAGCTCATATGTCTTGAATTGAGGACAGTAAATGAGTTTCTAATTTATTGTTCAGAAAATTCCAAAATATTCTATCCAGTAGTACCTCTTCCCAACAGTTTTCATCACAATATAAAAGACCCTAAAATCCAACACTAGACTTTGTTAAGCAGTATTTCATACTAATTTTCTGTTACAAATGATTATAGATCAGATTTAGGACTAGGTTGGGCAGCCCAATGGATATACTCACATTTTGAGAAACTGAGGCCTAACAACCATGTAAGTAAAATGAAGTAGCTGTTGTCAGGCCTTCAGGAAAATGCAGCCTGCCTGATACTTGATGGTATAAGATCTTATGTCAGACTAACTGGGTAAGTCACACATTACTTGATTGGGAAATTATAGGATATAACAAATCTGTTGGGTTTTTGTTGTTTTTTGAGACAGGGTTTCTCTGTAGCAGTAAGGGCTATCCTGGAACTCACTTAGTAGACCAGGCTGGCCTCAAACCCAGAGATCCTCCTGCCTCTAGCTCCTACAGGCTGGGATTAAAGGTGTGTGCCACCATGCCCCACCAAATCTGTCGTTTTAAACTGCTAAATTTTGGATATGGTAAATAAGACACACAAAGACCATCCTTTGTTTCTTGTGGAATTAGAAAAATGCTAATTCAGACCACCTTAACTAGATATATTAAATACTGTTAATCCTGTTGAAAAGAAAATGTCAAAGCTATATACTTGTTTGACATTTAAAAAAAATCCCAAGTCACTCAACTACTCAAACCTTCACTACAAAAAGGGGGTAACAGATCAGAATATGCATATTTACAGTCCACACTCACTAGAACAAAGCCTAAAGTGCTGTTTAATTACAGTCAATATATGGCAGTAAGACACCTCTGTGAATCTTATATTTTTCTTTCACTGAGAGTAAAATTCAGATATATTGGCCAATATTTTTAATCAAATTCCAATTGGTCTGAATTAGCATGCCTTGATTAATGAGTTTTAAATTAGGCCTTAAAGAAATATAAAACAGTATGGGTCACAGTACACAATGACGACTTAAGTTGCAGATTGTAAAACTCAACACAACTGAGTTTCACGACATTCAGATTACTACCAGAACATCACATAAGTTTATTTCAGATGTAACAGCAACATTAAAATTGACAAGTTTAATTCTTAACTGCACCAAGTAAACGTAGCCACTTAAGTATCTTAAAGTTATTCCCTCCAAAAACTGAGGGAGTTTTTCTTTACCACCACCACCACCACCACCACCACCACCACCACCACCACCACCAC
>CAJQZJ010031868.1:2501989-2546198 GCA_907164525.1 Lophiomys imhausi
ACCACCACCACCACCACCACCACCACCACCACCACCACCACCACCACCACCACCACCACCACACACTATGCTTCCCAACAGTTCTCTTTTTGGAGGACTTTCAACTAACCAGTGACGTGCTTGGGAGACACATAGGAATTCCTTTTCCCAGATGAAAATTAATCTTGACAAATTATATATTGCATAGATTTCTCTACGGATTCTTTACTTTAGAACCTAAATTCAAATAGCATACAGAATAATTTTAACTTATTTATCCTACAATAAAAACTATCTGTCCTGAAAAATGATGGAGATGGCCGTTATCTTCCAGTTAATAGAATTACTGTTTTACCTCAAAGATTATTTCTATCATGTATTAAAAACAAAGGGAAAAAAGCCCAAGCAAACAAAAAAAAAAAAAACCCAAAACCAAAAACCACAAACTCAACATGGGGCATTACTTTAGTATTTCCTGACTCACAGGCATTTGTAGTAGTCCCAGTTTCTACCTCTTCCACATCTTCCCCTTATATAAGTGGGTGGAATTATTTAATGCAACTTTAAAACAGGACAATTGACCCTTTACATACATTTAAATTTTAGGTAAGTTTACTGACTGGTGTGGAAAAAGAAACTATAATAATAGGGAGCCTACACACTCAATTCGAACTTTATTATTTGTTCTTCCTCTTAAATAACATGAACTTAATTGTCATGAGGCAGCTATTCGGTTTCCAATAACCACATTTAGGGATACATTCATAGGACTACTTAGATAGTCCAAGTGAAATGGTTATAGAAAGAGGCAGTGTCATTTCAGAAAACTCTTTTATATATCAAAATCTACTTTGCTATATGGAAGTTTACAAAATTGCTGACTCCTTCAAACTAATTATGCTCTCTATCATTTATGCCCTCTTCTCTTGGCAAAAGCAAGCCAAAGCTTATCCATGAAAGTAAAGGTGCTTAACACTTAACTTTTTTTCTGAGCTTAGATTTGGACTGTCTAGGAAATTAATATCCAAGAAACAAGCATGTTATTTCTACAATTTTACTACCCCATCCATCCATCCATCCATCCATCATACACCCACCCACCCACCACAACCCTTGTCTATATTCTTCTTGGCACTCAAGACTACTGAAGTCCATTTTCCATACTTTCACATTCTCAAATAAAAACTTACAAGAGTTATAAAGTGTACATAAACATCTTGTGAGATAATTTTATCATTTAATCTATTTGGAAATGAGACTTTTATACCACAATTTTACTAAGAGGATGTATTAAACTTCCTTTTAAAGTCAAATGAAAGAAAACATACACCCTATACTGTCTTAAAGTCTAATGAGAACATTTCTTAAGCCACTGATGACTACTGACAATCTAAGAAATTCCATGTATTTGAGATGGGACAATGTGAGGAAAATGTGACTATCTCACATGTCTCCACATTACATAGTTCACAACCCATCAGGGCCACTCTTAGTGTGCCTGAAAATGATCTGTCCTTAACCAAACCTGTCAACTGGAGGTCACAGTGATATTTGTATTATTAACACTTTATACTTCTACTGTTCCAAGAATAGAAGGAATTTCTCTGATTCCTCTTATTCCAAATCTTTAAACTCAATATTGCAGGCACAGAGTGTAAGCAAATCTGGGATGTTCTCCAACAGATAAGCTATTACATAACATTGTTATTTTCAAAAATACTGTCTAGAAATTCTTTCATATATTATCACTCAATGGCCACACTTTTAACAATCTGTATTAGTTGACATTAAATACACTTAATGTGTTACAAGTCCACCTAAGCTTTTTATGTAATTCTGTACGTCCAAGAGAAAACACTTGCTTCAGGTTTATTTAGGGATATCGACTTATAAGGGCATAACTCCATTTATAAGGTTACACTATTACTGGGCTTACTGAAAAACAGGAGAAAAAAATCAATTGTAACAATCTTCTCTAGGTCAGCTAAATGCCATATCTTTAGCTGGGATATTAAAACAGTTAATTTTACCAGCCCACACTCTACCAGTTAATGCCTCTAGTAACAAGACTAACAGCAGGAAAAAGAAAAAATAAAACAAAACCCCCTGCTAACAAGAAACCCACTTATCAGCAAAAAAGCAGTTTAACTGAAATACTTTGACCAAGTATAATACTACCTACACAAACTGCCCTGCCAATCAGCAAATAGAGAGGGAAAATTGCTTTAAAAACCTAAATAAGCTCTGTATTTTCTCACAAGGATAACAATGGTCCAACTCCTGAGAGTGCTCAAAGGACTAAAGGTAGAGTGAAGGCAATGTCAGGGATTAGCATCCCACAGACAGTCTTTAAAACTCAAAGTACCACAAATACACTAAGCTTGTCTATGAATTAGAGAACAAGGTATTGCTGCTGCTTCTTTTTGTCTTTTGAAATAAACAATATTGTAGGTTCTGCCATTCAATGTGAAAGCAGGATGTTAAAAAAAAAAATCAGCTAAAAATTTGAAATTATCTGACACCCAATTTTGGGGGACATTCAACTGTGAAACTATATAGATCTATCATCTCTTTCCTTCAATCTCACCACCTCACAAAAAAATAAGAGAACAAACAATCCAAACATGTTAAGAGTCCTGGAAAGAATTAAAAACTTTAAGAGGAAAGAAAGGAGGACTAACAAGGGAGGAAAGCTGAAGAAAAGGGAGGGGGGGAAATCAATGGGTCTTTCTTTTATTTGGCGACAAGCAAGTGCAATAAAGTTCATTTGTAATCTGTTCAGTTGTCTGTCTTTTGTGTCTCTGCATTCTGACCAGATGGGACTTTGAGGTTTTTCTGAAGCACATGAGCATCTGCAGGCTCTATCCTCTTGTAGTAGTTCTTCTTTGTCTCAATAATCTCAAAGCCAAACTTCCTGTAGAAGTCAATCGCTGACTCGTTGCTGATCTGGACATGCCTGAGATACAGGGTATAAACACACAGATACAAACATATAAGATGATAGTTTCATCAACTTTCAACTCTTAACCACAGATAGTTTCAACTTGGTCAGAGGTAGAATATTACAGACATTTTGCACATTTTCTTTACAATGACCAATATTTAACAAAGGTTAGTATACTCGTATCAGTAGACCTGACAACAATTTTACACTTTTAACCTAATTTCCCCATTTGCAAGGCAGATGGTTAAGATCAGGAGGATCAGTATTTATTCTTATAGTTAACAAAAGTTTAACTATCATGAGGCTTAGTGATTAAATGCATATATTGCTCTTCCAGAGGACCAGAGTTCTGTTCCTGGTACTGCTGTAAGATGGCTCACAACTGCCAGTAACTTCAGCTCCAGAGATATGTGATGCCACTGGCCTATTTGGATACCTGTACTCATGTGCACATGCCCCTCCCCACAAATATACTAAAAACAACAAAACAGATACCAAAGACTCAACTGCCCAGATATATCTTCTTGAGCTTTCTTCACTACTCATCACTGTACAAACAATGTGCTGTTGTGATCTTTATCTTGGCTCTATGTTCATCAGTTGGTTGGCTTATTGTCTCTGCCCGTCTGTCCTGGAACTTACTATATACAGACCAAATTGGCCTCGAACTCACAGGAATTAACCTGCCTCTGCCTCCTAAATTCGGAGTGCTACGATTAAAAACAAGAGCCACCACAACCACTTGTCTTGGCTCTTAATACTGTGGCCTTCTGTGACTCAAGTATAATCTCAACTAGGTTACTTCTGACTTTGATTACTAAACTCTATTAAAAATAAGCATGTTGTTAATAACCTTGAAAAAATATATTAACTATTAATGACATTGATGATCTCAAAATTCTGATTATCTGGACTGTGATCTTGGTTTCACCTCAGTTTCCTTGTATATAATAAAACCAAATTAAAACAAAAAATATTTCACTTATATCATCAGCTTCCCACATACAATGCATCAACCTCTAATTAAAAATAAAGTCAGGGGGGCTGGAGAGATGGCTCAATGGTTAAGAGCATGGACTGCTCTTCCAAAGGACCCGGGTTCAATTCCCAGCACCCACATGGCAGCTCACAGCTGTCTATAACTCTGTTTGCAGGGGATCCAATATCCTCATGCAGACATGCATGCAGTCAAAACACCAATGTACATAAAATAAAAATAAATTATTGCAGGCGTGGTGGCACATGCCTTTAATCCCAGCACTCAGGGAGGCAGAGACAGGTGGATCTCTGTAAGTTCAAGGCCAGCCTGGTCTACAAAGTGAGTCCAGGAAAGTCAAGGATACACAGAGAAACCCTGTCTCGAAAAACCTAAAAAAATAAAACAAAACAAAGATAAAGTCATCCTGAATGAAACATATATTCCATTCTTCATCATTCCCTAAACAATATAGCATAATAAAAATGTCTGTAGTATTTTATTCTAGGCATGCTAAGTAAATTAGGTCAGTTTAAGGAATATGGGGAACAGGCATAGGCCATCTGTAAATAGCATGCACTTTTATATGAATTTATGACATTTAAAAACGAATGCATTTATTCTTTTCTAAAATTTATTTTATGGGTATGAATATTTCTATCTGCATATATACCTGTATACCACTTATGTGCCAGATCCCCTGAAACTGGAGTTAAATAGTTTTGAGACACCATGAGGGTGCTGGTAATTGAACTAGGGTCCTCTGGACGAAGAGCCAATACTCTTACAAGATGAACTCTCTCTCTAGCCTCCCTTTTATATACCTATTGATATCAAGGGAATAGCGTATCTTCAAGGTAGTTTCAATCAAGAATACATCTCAAAGTTTCTGACAGATTTATACTTGTAATTTATCAGACACTTAGATGAACATTAGGTACTTACAGATAGATGTTATCAAAAGTGCCATCTTTCTCACAGATGTTTAGGACATGATTTAGCATTTTAGTTCCTATTAACAAGACAAACAATAAACAAATAACTTTACAAACCAACCTTGAAATATGACATCTACTTGCCATCTTTACTAAGTTCTAACAGAATTAGAGCACAACGAGACATCCATTATTTCCCCCCAAAATCCTCCCCACTGTGCAAGCTACACATTTAAAACTACCAGAAAATAGCCTTTTTAATACAACCAATTCCAGACTGATAAACAAAACGTGAATAAATTTATGCACATGGAGCTTCCAAATGAATACGAAATAATAGTTTTCATTTTACTTTTCATAATTCAGTATCACTCTCCCAGTTTTCCTTGTCTTTTCTTTTTTTTCCTTTGGCTTTTCAAGACAGGGTTTCTCTGTTTATCCCTGGCTGTCTTAGAACTCAATCTGTAGTTAAGGCAGGCCTTAAACGCAGAGATCCTTCTGCTTCTGCCCCCTGAGAGCTGAGATTAAAGGTATGCACAAACAGCGATGTGGCTTCCCAATTTTCTTAAAACAAAACAGAACAAAACACCACATAATTTACCTATTCCTAGTCTTCGATAAGGTGCAAGGCATCCTAGTGTCATGATGTACAGTCTCTTTTGATTTTGTGAATGATCCACCCTGCAGCACACTGCACCAACAGCTATATCATTGAAATATGCTGCGACAGAAAATACAAAATGTCAACATTTTTAAAAATCAGCTCCTTTCAAAACCAATTAAAAAGTTGTTAGAAGCATCAGATATATCCAGCTATTCTTATGAGAATATCAATGGCCTCAACACTTATTTTGTCTGAGGAAGGTTAAGCTTTCTCTGAAATCGTTGTTACATTAGTGAGAAACACACAGACAGGCTCAAAGTAAATTACAGAACACAGTTAGGAGCCAGGGGATGGTTCAGCAGGTAAAGATGCTTGTCACCAAGCCTGGTAACTTAAGTTCAACTGTTGGGACTTACAGCGAATGGAGCAAGGCTGGAACCAACTCCTTTAAGCTGTTCTCTGATGTCTATATGTGGTCACACACAAACTTTTTTTAAAAGGACATTTAGCATTTGCTTTTAAAAGTCAAATACTTAATACTGATTTTCCCAAAATTTGTAACATTCAAACTTCCTTTGCTTATAAAATTAAGAGCCTGTATTGGTTCCTCTAATTTTGACAGATAACAATTTAAGAATACAAATTTTTTTAAAAAGAGGGGAAAAGAAATCATACCAAGTTTTGCTAGCTCGCCAACCTCTAGCACATCCTTGTAGAATTTATCATTATAACTGACTGGAAAGATGACCTGGTTCAATCTCTTCAATTGTTTAATATTGTGTGGTGTCACATCTCCCAGCTCGATCCGGCTACTGGAACAAACCAAAATGTACTCAATAAAAGATAATTAGCTTCACTTGTTAAGATGATATTAAAAGGGTACCAGTCATTTTTGTACAACTAATTCAACTCATTTGTTATGATTTACATTCCTAAAACAATATATTATAGCATTTATAAGCAAATTTTGACAAACATTCAATCAGAATTCTATTCACAACTTTTATTTAACTGTACATGTTTAGAGACAAATACAGCACACAATAATTAAGAAGGGCAGAAATGTTATCCGTTAACAAATGCTAAAATTGTCCTTATAGCTTATGGTTTATAAATGCATATTTATCTATTAAACAAATAGACTGACAATACCTAATACTAACAAAGGGATAGCAAATAGTATGCTTATACTTTGCAGATGAGAATGTAAATTGGTACATTATTTCTCAAGGACAATCCAGAACAAAGTATTGTGAAACCTGCCCATCTCATTTGTCTATGTAAGTAGAAAATAAATCAATTAAGAAAACATAATTTTCACTTATTTGTTGCAAACAGAGATCCAGTAACATACATCACAATTACAGAGGCAATTTTAAGAATTCATATTCTGACCGGGCATGGTGGTGCATTTTAAAAAATCCCAGCACTCAGGAGGCAGAGGCAGGCTATCTCTGTGAGTTCAAGGCTCACCTGGTCTACAAAATAAGTCCAGGACAGCTAGATATACACAGAGAAACACTGTCTCAAAAAACCTAAAAAAAGAAACAAGAAAGTAAAAGAAAAAAATTCATATTCTGAGACACCTCACTCTTTCAGAATGAAAATTTCCAAAAAAAAAAAAAAAGAGAGAATCTGGGAATTTTGAAAAATCAGTTTGAAAATTATCTATGAATAGTGCAACAGTAGCATTTCTAGGAAATCACAGATATTCAAAGCAAATCATTCTGTGGATGTAAAGAATTGAAAGAGAGCTTAAGATTCATTAGTAATTCCTCATCTATATTCATAGCAGCCTTATTTCTAATAGCTAGAAACTGGAAACAACCCAGATGTCCCTCAACTGAGGAATGGATTAAAAAAAAGCTATGGTACATTTACACAACGGAATACTACTCAGCCATCAGAGACAAGGAAATCATGCAATTTGCAGCCAAATCGATGGATCTAGAAAAGCTCATCCTGGGTAAGCTAACCCAGACCCAGAAAGATGCACATGGCATCTATTCACTTATAAATGGATTTTAGCCCCATAGTACAGGATAACTAACTATCGTACAACCAACAAACGGAAGGGAGAACATAGACTTTATTACTTGTTAGTGGGACACTTTGCCCTAGTGGAACTGCCATGTAGGCCCCCAGTGCAAAAGGAAGTTCTCAGCCCTCATATGGCTGCTGAACTGAAGGGGGCTGATGTGTAGTGCACCCCACACCGGAGGAGTAGGATAGCTGGGAGAAGGTGGGAGAGTAAGAGGGCGGGACCTGGAGGGGTGGAGGGAGGGGGCTGTAATGGAGATGTAAACTGAAGTAATAAACATTATAAAAAAGAGATTCATTAGTAATGGTGTTTTGCCTTAAAAAGTTGTCCATGACATCAACTGGGGTTTTTTGTTTTGTTTTGTTTTCCCCCTGAGACAGGGTTTCTCTGTTCAGTCCTGGCTGTCCTACACTCACTTTGTAGACTAGGCTGGCCCTGAACTCACAGAGATCTGCCTGCCTCTGCCTCCTGAGTGCTGGGATTAAAGCCGTGCGCCACCACCCCACCCTCCACTGTAGTTTTTTAAAAAGGTCTTGGCCTTCATGTTTTAATGTTTGAAAAATTACATTATGGAGTATACACGTGAATGATAAAAATAAAAGTTATTTAAGTAGTCAGGATATCACACTACTAATGTATGTGAAAGAAACACGAGAGAGATTAAGGTTTTAAAAAAAAAATCTGAAACAGGAGAAATGGCTCGCTGGTTAAGAACACTACTGCTCTTGGAAAGGATTATAACTTGGTTCCCAGTTCCCAGCTCACAATGGCCTGAACTCCTGTAATTCTACTCCATGTAGTTCCAGGGAATAGACTGCCCCCTTCTGGCCTCCACAGACATCCCCAGACCACACACCCTGAACTCACACATAAAACTCAACCTTAAAAGCGAGGGATAAGACTACACAACAGATGAATTCTTGGTAAATGACATTCAAGAGTTGTTATACTGCACGACATACCGGTTAAAAAAAAAAAAAACCCACAAAACCTTAACTTCCCTCTATCTTTAAAGTGGAGCTGTGCATGGCTGTTATCCTGGCTACTTAGGAAGCTGAAGCAGGGGAAATCACTTGAGCCCAAGACTTGGGGACTAGCCTGAGCAAAACAGTAATCATCTCTTGATCACAACATATTTCATTCATGTATTTGAGTACTATTTTAGTATGGCAACTGGGGTGTTGCTTCAGTCAGATTTAATGTAATCATTAACTTAAGTCAAATAAATTAATAAATAAATAAACCCTCTAGGAATAAGACTGCTGAATTTTAAGGTAAGTATGTCAGAATCCCAGTTCTGTATTCTCACCAACATTTGGTACTTTTAAAACTTAGCTTGTTCTGCCAGCCGTGGTGGCACATGCCTTTAATCCCAGCACTTGGGAGACAGAGGCAGGCGGATCTTGGTGAGTTCAAGGCCAGCCTGGTCTACAAAGTGAGTCTAGGACAGCCAAGGCTACAGAGAAACCCTGTCTTGAGAAACCAAACAAAAAACAAAACAAAAACCTTACCTTGTTCTAAGTATGCTGCTTATATGTAGTGGTATCTTACTGTGATGAAAGATGGTGATGACCTATCTCATTTCTTTCTCCATGTAACCTTCCTAAGATATTATGTATCGCAAAATTCACCTTTTAAAAATATAGAATGTCGCCAAGCCTGGTGGTGCACGCCTTTAATCCCAGCACTCGGGAGGCAGAGGCAGGCAGATCTCTGTGAGTTCCAGGCCAGCCTGGTCTACAGAGTGAGTTCCAGGCCAGTCAAGGATACACAGAGAAACCCTGTCTCAAAAAAACCTTAAAAAAAAAAAATAGAATGTCGAAATGGGCGTGGTGGGGTGGCGCACGTCTTTAATCCTAGCGCTTGGGAAGCAGAGTCCTACAAATCAAGTCCAGGACAGTTAGGGATACACAGAGTAACCCTGTTACGAAGAACAAAAACAAAACAAAAAGTACAGAATTTGGACTAGAGAGATGGTTTAGCAGTTTACAGCACATATTGCTCTTATAGAGGATTTGAGGTTTGATTCCCAGAACCCAAATGGTGGCTCACAAACAACCATAACACCAGCTTCAGGGTATCATACACCCTCTTCTGACCTCCACACATGTGGTGCATATACAAATGCAGGCAAAACACTTACACAAAATCTTATCAAAGATTTAATAACAGGGGCTGGAGAGATGGCTCAGAGGTTAATGCACTGACTGCCCTTCCAGAGGACCTGGGTTCAAATCTCAGCACCCACATGGTGGTTCTGTAACTCCAAGATCTGATACTCTCACATAGACATTCATGCAGGCAAAACACTGATGCATATAAATAAAAGTAAAAAAAAATTAATAAGAAAAAACAGAATTCAATGATATTTTTGGCTACTTGTAAAGACAAAACAACTATCACATCAATTCACCTTTGAAACAGTCTCATCACATCCAAAGGTGTTTATACAATCTCTTTTCCTATCTACCCAATTGTCAATAAATCTGTGTAGGCATAATGTTATTGTGCAGTGTAAAGATTCAAATGCTGATTTCTGTGCCCCCATTAGCAGATTATAATCCTTATTCTGAGAATCTCCTGTCTCAATGTTGTGTAAATATTGCTAATTATTCCCTCATTGGTGAGAAAAGAAGCTATCAGCCAATGACTGAACAGGGGAGAGAATAGGGCTGGACTTCCTACCAGCCAGGTGAGGGGGAGGGAGAGAGAGGAAATGGGGATTCAGCCACAAAGAGGTCCAGGAGACATCAGGAGAAAACAGCTGGGACAGAGAAAGCCATAAAATACAAGTATCTAGGGGATTTTGGCTGGGAGGTAGCCAGATTAGTTTAAAGGATTAAAATAGAGTAATACTGCTCAGTTGTGGCTTAAAGCTGCTATATAAACAGTGCAGTCTCAGTTACCTGGGGGCTAGCTGATTAAGGGAAAACTGCAACATTAAATTTGCACTAGCAAATCTACTTTCTCTTCCTACAGTTATTTACCTTTTCTGAGCAAAAGGCCATGAACTCAGTGCTTAAAGAAAAAACGTGTTCACTTAAGTTCTAGGGGACAGAAATCTGAGAATACCTTCAACAGGCTCACAACCTCTAAGCTCTGGGGAAGAATCCTTCCTTACCTATTTTAGCTTGTGACAGTACCAGGCTCGGGACAATCTAACTTTATGATCCTTCCCCTGTCATCACAGATCTCCTGCTGAATCTGTTTTCTCAGAAGGACACTAGTCATATGACTTAGGATCAACTCTAATCCAAATGACCTTTCTTAATTTAATCTCCCAAACCCCTACTTCTAAATAAGGTTACATGCTGAAATTCTATGTAGGCATGAGTATTGGTGGGTACTATTTAAATTACCTTATCTACTAAGACCTCGATTTTAGTTCAGTGAGAAGCATTTTTAACATTTGAATCTAAGAGTTATAATTGCATTACTTTTAAGCCATGGAGTCTGAAGTCACTGTTAAGCTGGTAATATAAAATTAACACTAGGTTGTCTCTCAAAGTGGCTATACCATTTATACTCCCATCAATAATGTATTAAGGGGACCCATGGTTTTCTATAACCTTGAGAAGAATTTTTATTGATTTATTATTAGAGTAAGATGATGGTTCATTTACAGATTTTACTGTTTGAAACACCAAGTAAAAGGAAGCAATAGTTGAGCTCAAGTATGCCATGCTCTAAGTGATTCCATATTGTGTGAAACAGTGCTTTTCTAGGCTGTCCTGCCTTGAGGAGCTCCACTGACAGAAAAGGATGACTGTAGTCCCTAGGGGAACCCACAAACTACACTACCTGTAGGCACTACCTATCCAGTACAAACTGATAAATGACTTATTCCTACGAGTAGAAAGGGAGTCTCCCTATAAATTTATTGAGGTACACTGAGATTATAGGGAAATGTGGATGTATTAACTAAGGACGATTAGGCACACCAGACAGAGAGTTATAATTTCCTCCCTTTAGCCCCAAAAAGTGATGGACATCCAACACTGTGATGACACAGCCCTCTCTAACCTATTACCTTATACACCATGTATGTGAAGGGCCAACAGGCAGAAGACTCCAGACTGTCCCTGGAGCTTTGGTTTCTTGCCCACCTTTTCACATTTCCTGTGCTCAGACCCTGCTCAACCTTCCACCTTGAAGCTGAACTCTCAAACCTGGACCCCAGAAGCAACTCCCTGGTTTGATTTGCTATTATCAATACAGATGCCTACTACTGAAACCTGTACTTTGTTGTAGTCTAATTTGTACTCATTATACAAACTACATATACACACAGATATATAGACATATTTTCTGTAGGCTATGTGATAAGTCAACATTAACAATTTAGATGAGAATTAAAGAACTTACACTGGTCAGGCATGGTGGCATATACCTTTAATCCCAGCACTTGGAGGGCAGAGTGGCAAGGTAGATCTCTGTGAGGTCCAGGCCAGTCTGCTCTACAGAGCAGTGCTATGACAACCAAACTATATAAAAAGACCATCTCCAACCCACACAAACCAATACAGTCTCTTGGGTTCACTTGAGCCAGACTCCCTGGTAAAGTGTTGCCACTGAAACCACTGAATGTTGTGAACTCAGTGATATTCAGTACAGCCTGACATTGTGGAAAGACAAATGTGAACAAAGACCTTCAAATCTTAACCATATAAAGCCCTCCAATTGTTAAAGCCTGCTTTTGGTGTAAATCTGTGCAACAAATACATGTGCATGGTTATTTGTGATAGAAATGAAATCCAAGCTGATTCTGCTGAGCCATCATTCTCTGTAATTGCTTTTTTTTTTGGGGGGGGGACAGGTTGATGTTACGGAGGACTGAACCTATGGCTTTATATGTGTTAGACTCTACCACTCAGCTATACACTTCAAGCCCTGTATGTATTTAAAGTAGACAAGTGAACATAGAAATTTTACTACACACCTAAGCATGCATGAAAATATTAGATTCCCTATTGTTTTCTTTCACTAATGTCACCTTTTTTTTGTTTTTGTTTTTCCAAGATAGGGTTTCTCTGTGTATCCTTGGCTGTCCTGGACTCACTTTGTAGACCAGGTTGGCCTCAAACTCACAGAGACCTACCTGCTTCTGCCTCCTGAGTGCTGGGGTTAAATGCATGCTCCACCAACGCTCAGCCAGTGTATAAGTTTTTAAAATGTCATTATTTCCTTAAAAGTGACACTAGTCAGAGGCAGGTGGATCTCTTTGAGTTCAAGGCCAACCTGGTCTACTCTACAAAGTGAGTTCCAGGACAGCCAGGACGGTTACACAGAGAAACCTTGATTGGAAAAAAAAAAAAAATCAACCACCCAACCCCCCGCCCCCAACTTACATTCTGAAGTTTAAGTACTACCAAATGTGACTTCAAGCAATGCTAGTGTTAAAGGAGCCAAACAAAAACAAGCATAGAGTGCTGGAGAAAGAATGTACTTTAAGGTTTTTTACATAAAATGATACCCTCTTCTAACAGACTAGTTTGAGAATTGTTACTTCCAACACATTACAGAAATACTACAAGAATAAACCAGGCAGTAGTGGTGCACGCCTCTAATCCCAGGACTCCAGATCTGAGCTTTAGGCCTGTCTGGTCTACTGCGTGAGTTGCAGGACAGCCAGGAATACACAGAGACCATGAAACAAAGCAAAAACTACAAGGGGCACATAAATTTCAGTAAAAGAGCAAGAATCTTATAAAGATGTTTGAGTAAGCAATTTTTGTGGGTGGTGGGGGAGGGGACTATATAGACAAATCTTGAAACAGTACTGTAAAACCAAAAATGGGTTCCAAACCTACATAACATAATCACCCTGTCAACTCAAAATTCTTTGAGTTCTACCTTAGAAACTTTTCTTTGACTCTAAAATGTGGACTGTAGTCAGTGTATTTGCTTGTTTATTTCAGATAAGGCTTCAATAATTCAACAGCGTAGTCTACCTTAGCTGACAGTTAAATCAGACAAATGATCAGAGCATCTGACCACCCCTTTCCCCCTTTTAAATTAATTTGGCTGCCAATTTAATTAAAATGAGAAGATTCTTGTGATTTACTCATCTATCTCATCTATTTCATTCCTATTGGCATTCAAGTTTACAATCCCAATCAAAGAAAGTCAAAGACAGCAATTATGGGATCATCAGCCTGTGTCAAGTCTTCCCAGTATTGGGATTACAAATGCATGGCAGCCCAGATCTTTAAACAAACAAAGGGTTCTGGGGATTAAATTCAGGTTCTTTACAGACTTAATTACCTTTTCATCCAGTCATATCTTAAATATTAAAACACTTGGGCTTTAAACATGGTAATTAGTAGGGGCTGGAGAGAGGGCTCAGCAGTTAAGAGCACTAGCTAGTGCTCTTCCAAAGGTCCTGAGTTCAATTCCCAGTAACTACATGGTGACTCACAACCATCCACAATGTGTTCTGATGCCCTCTTCTGGTTGCAGGTATATATGCAGATAGAGCATACATAAAATAAAGCAAAAAAAAAAAAATTTTTTTTTTTTTTTGTTTTTGTATCTCTGGCTGGCCTGGACTCACTTTGTAGACCAGGCTGGCCTTGAACTCAGCCTGCCTCTGCCTCCCAAGTGCTAGGATTAAAGGCGTGTGCCACCATGTGTGACAAATAAATCTTAAAAATAAAAACATGTAAATAGTAAATGTTTACTCTGGCTTACAAAATAAGCGAGCCATGTTATAAAAGCATGTGTCCATTAGATAATAAGCACTTTTAGTCCAGTCTGCTGCTGCAATGGGGTATCACAGGCTGAGCAAACTTACGACTAGAAATTTATATGGCTCACAGTTCTAGAGAGAAACACAAGACTAAGGGACCATTATCTGGCTGGTGATCTTATTATATAACAGTCCTCATATGATTAAGAATCAGGAGGAAAAGGTACCGGCTCATCGCTTTTATGAAAGACTCTGTACAAAGGTTCTAATTTATTCAGAAGCACAGAGCCTCATAATCTAACCACCTACCATTCACATTTCTCAACATTATTCAGTTTTTAGAGAAAGCTTTAGAGAGATCAAGTGGTAGAAAATACCCAAATATATCAAGTTATTAAGATAATGCAATTATGCTCAAAAGTTTAAAACAAATTTAGCAGCAATATTCTGAAAGACCACAAGATGGGGATATGACTCCACAAAAATGTTTTTGCCCCCCTCTCTACAAAGTCTGACTTAGTTATACAGCAAAAATAAATGGAAAGTCCCTATACCTGCTTATTCATGGTTACAACATACTATCAATGGTTATTTGGCACAAAATTTCAATAGTCATTTTTTTTTGTTCAGTGTTTTATGTTGAAGGTGCCTTAGAAACCACTGGGCCCATCACACTTCCCTTTACAGAGATAAAACCAAAGCTTCAACAGAGAATGTGCTTGTAGTAAGAAGCTATAAAGTCTAATCAGGCATTTCTAGGAATTTTCATTATAGTGAGAGATCAGTCCTATCATATTCCCCCAAAGTAATCACCTTTACTCCTGAAAGTTAAAGAAAGGGATATGATATGCTCTGATAAGGATATCAAACTTCACATCAAATTTAAAGCGTGTTTTTAGCAGAGGTTAATAAAAAGTTTCAAGACATTAAAATAGATTGTTTTCCCTCCTGACTAGTAGGAATTTTAATCTAAACCCCAGCCTTCAGTAAATGACACAAAAGATCAAAAGCAACTTCTCAAAAGGCTTTTCTTTACTGAAATTTCTACCTCACGTATTACTATGTTTGCCTGTCCTCACCCCTCCCAATCCCTTTGAAGACAGAGTCTCTTGTAGCCCAGGATGGCCTGGAACCTTTTTTTGCAACTGGGCATGACCCTGAACTCCTGACCCTTTCCCCAAGTACCCAACAAGCCTGGGCTAGGCATTAACCTTTATATTTATCTTTTCTACCAAACTCCAAAATGTAGAACAGTACTTTCAATAAATCCAAGAATGGGTTGCCAGGTTTGGGCTTTTCACCTAGACCATTCATTCATTCATTCATTTATTTTTTGAGACAAGGTTTCTCTGTGTATCCCTGGCTATCCTGGACTCAGTATGTAGACCAAGCTAGCCTTGAACCCACAGAGATCCGCCTGCCTCTGTCTCTGTGCTGGGATTAAAAGCAGTTGCCAACACTCCTGGCCTCACCTAGATTTTAAAGTAAGGTCTCTCAATCTTACAACTAACTACTGACATTTTGGATTGGATACTCCTTGGAGGTTGGGGCTGCACAACTTAGGATGTTTAATTGGATCCCTAGCTTCTACCCACTAGCTGCTATTCATCCAATATAGAAAATTAGTTTTGAGGTATACTTTCATATGTCATGGTTTAACATGCTCAAAAGAGTTGGTCCTTAAGTAGTAGTTACTGAAAGGTAACTATCACAGCAATTCTAACTTCATTAGTGCATTCACACTGAATGGGTGATTAGGATGCAGGCCTAGCTACAGAAGTAGGTGCCTGGAGCAATACCTATGAAGGGTTTATCTTGTCCCTGACTCTTTCTGTCTGCTTCCTGGTGATATGATCATAGAGGTGAGTAGCCTTTTCTGCCATGTGCTCCTGACATCATGATTTTTTTGCCACACCATAAGCCCACAGCAGTAAATAAAGCAAGCTGACTACAGATGGAAACTTACATATTATAATCTATTTTAATACCTATTAAATCCATTTCTTCAATGTGATAAATGATTCCCACACTTTTTCTCTTAGCAGGATAATTGAAGCCATTGTTTCAGTTTCAATTGTTAAAGCATAATGGAAGGAGATAATATAAGCCAATGAGATAATGCCACCACAATAAAATCAGAATTAAAAAAAAAACTCAGTTTGATGTCTGTTCTGCTTTAAAAAATCCTTCAGCAGGTGGGGGTATGGTGTGCATATCAGTAATCCTAGCACTTGTGTGTAAAGGCAGGTACTGCAGAAGCTCAAGGACATTTCCAGCTAGTTAATAAGTATAAGTCCAGCATGGGCTACAGAAATCTCAAAACAAACAAAAACCCCAGCTGTACATATTCTTACAAATGAAATCCCAACACCTTAGCATTGCATATACATAGACACACACACACACACACTATAAAGCTATTTCTATTGATGGGCACTGACCTAGCCTTAGCCCAACTTCTTGCTCTTATAAAACTGATCTGAATGCTTCAACTTCATTTTCAAGAACATTATCTTTGTTTTTAAAGTTTAGGAAGTTGATAAATATCACCATTAAAAAAAATTAAACAAGTCACAAGAAATACAAATGACCACTAAAAGTAGAAAATTCCAACTTCACTAAATAAAAAATGTATATCAAGAGAAAATACCACTTGTTATCTAAACAGAAAGGTAAAATGAGTGAATTATGCACTTAAAATCAATAAAACTGGAATTTCTACTGTTTTACAAATAAATGGTAACGTGTAGCCACAGCACATCCATGTAAAAAACATTTTTTTGTTGTTTTGTTTTTTCAAGACAGGATTTCACTGTGTAGCCCTGGTTGTTCTCATTATGTAGCTCTGGCTATTCTGAAACTCACTATGTAGACCAAGCTGGCTTCAAACTCACAGAGATCCACCTGCCTCTGTCTCCTGAGTGCTGGGATTAAAGGCAAGTGTCACAGCATGTTCAGGGAAATGGCTTGGTTTTTTTTAAGTCCTGAGGTGAGGGTCTCATATCAGGCCCCTTAAATGTTGTAGCAAATCATTGCTCATAAAATTATTTAATATATACAGTCCAAAAATAATTATTAAATATTAATATATGATGTGTTAAATTATATATATATATAAAATAATATATCTTTGTGATATTTTCCTAGTAGTGAGTTTTTTTGGGTTTTGTTGTTTGTTTTCATTTTAGGGGCAGGGTCTCATGTAGTTGCAGAATTTGCTTTGTGGACTCAGCTGGCCTCAAATTCACAGAGATCCACTTAATTCTGCCTCCACAGTGCTAGAATTAAGGCCTGGCACCATGTGCCCAACTGATACTGGCTGCCATTTGGTATCCCAAAGTAGTTTTTACCATCAGCAGTGTGTGAGGTCTTTCTTTAAAGTCAAAACCTGCAGGGGAAAGAAACTTTGGTGCCCAACTTTAATCCCAGAACGCCAGAGAAGGCAGATCTCTGAGTTCAAGGTCATCCTAGTCTACATAGTGAGCTCCACAACAGCCAGAGGTACATAGTGAGAACTAGTCTTGGAAAAAAGGTAAGGAATAATGGGATCAGTCACAGGTTGTACTAGCTCAGAAAATACAAATGCACATATTTGCAGCTATGTTTTCCACCCACAGTTTAAAAAGTAATACCCAGGGGCAGTCTCAGAATCTTTCAATACAGAGGTATAAACAGACTAAGTTCAATGTGGCCCACATTAATTTAGGAATACATACCATCTGGGAACTACATTCTAAAACCATGTTTTTAAAAATACATCTTTGGTTTTTAAGGCTCTAGCATAGTAATGTCCAAAAGAAATATAATAAGATATGCAACTTAAAAAGTTTTAAGTATCTCCATAACAAGGCAATTGTTATCTAAAATAAAGCTTATTAATAAACCTTTCACCCAGGGCTGGAGAGATGGCTCAGTGGTTAAGAGCACTGGCTGTTCTTCCAAAGGACCCATGTTCAAATCCCAGCACCCACATGGCAGTTCACAGCTGTCTGTAATTGCTGGGTATGATGGCGCATGCCTTTAATCCCAGCACTCTGGAGGTAGAGGTAGACAGATCTCTGTGAGTTCAAGGCCAGTCTGGTCTACAAAGTGAGTTCAGGACAGCCAGGGCTACACAGAGAAACCCTGTCTTGAAAAACCAAAAAATAAACCTTTCAACCCTTTAAAAGGAAGTCCTTTATTCATATGAAGACTTGTGGTCTCATGTAGTCCAAGCTAGCCTTCAATTCCTGATTCTCCTGTGTTGTATACCTAGTGATGGGATGTGTGTACCGCCATGCCAGGCTCACTTTTAAAGCCACCTTATTTTACTTGCAATATACTTCAGATGCTAATATCACCAGGAAACATTTAATAAAATTTACTGATATATATCCAATTTGTTTCAAAAATGCTTTAAAATGTCCAAAACCTAACACTTTTATATTATTTTAATTTAAACTATAGCTTAGCAGTTAAGAGCACTGGCTCTTCCAGAAGATCTGTGTTTGATTCCTAGCACTCACATGGTGGCTCACAACTGTTTGTAACTCCAGCCTCAGGGGATCAACATCCTCTTTTGGCCTCTCTAAACCAAGCACACATGTGATGCGCAGACATAAATGCAGGCAAAACAGGCATACACATAAAAAGAGTGAAAAAAACAAAAACAAAAAAAAAAACAAACTTTTTTTGTGGGGTGGGGGTTTCAAGACCGGGTTTTTCTGAGTAACAGAGCCCTGGCTGTCCTAAACTCATTTTGTAGACCAGGCTGACCTCCAACTCACAGAGATCCACCTGCCTCTGCCTCCTGAGTGTGGGGATTAACAGGTGTACGCCACCACCTGTTTTATTATTTTTTTAAATTACTTTAAACTGAAGTTTAAAATTTACTCAGCCATACAAGAATATTTCAACTACTCAATGGCCAATTGTGGCTATCCAGTATTGCACCAGGCAAGACTAATGCTTTGCTGGTAAGTTAGACATTGAGTTCTAACTAGCTGAAATAAAAGCAAATGAAAGGCTGGACGATAACACTACTGTGTTATTCTATAGCTTTAAACTATAATCCATTTTTAGAATGAAAAGTATTCTATTGGTTACTGAAGACTAGGTTTAAAACAATAGAGAAAAATTATTTGAACAACAGAAAAGACATTATCTTCTCAAATGCCATGAAGTTGAAAGCTATAGTTAACACGTGTAGAACAAGAATCAAGATTTCTACAGGATGAAGCAGCAAGGTGATATTTAAAACAGATAATTAGTTTGGTCTGGCAAAGGCAATAACTTTGGAAACTAACGCTTCATAAAACAAGATTTTAACTGACAACAGCTGGGATGTAATAATTTAAAATTTGGCTATAAAATTGTGGTAACAAGGACACATAATTTAGGCAAATCATTATAAAACAGGAAAAAAAATTAAGCACATAGCCTCCTAGGTGACTCTTTAAAATTCTTAAACATAGAAAAAAAAGTTTCTTTCTGAAACAGTGCCCCATGTATCCTAAGCTGGCACTGAATTTACTATGTAACCTTGAACTTGATATTTTGGCCTGTCTCCCCAGTGCTGGAAAAACAGTGTACATCACCATGTTCAGTTATTCAGTGTTGGGCTACCAACTTAACTTAATCCCCAAACTCAAAGAAACCCTTTATTTATTTATTTTTTTGGTCACGGTTTTATTAAAAGTTGTCCGCAACTTTGGGAAAGAAGAGATCACTATAGCAACACCCACTACTCACCAATGTGCATACCTCTACAAATAGAAGATATGGCTTTTAAAATCATGACTGTACTTCAGATAATATTTCAAAAACTCTCAACACAGCAAAGGAGACATTGCAAAGTGTTTCTTAAAATTTAGTATTTCGGGGCTGGAGAAACGGCTCAGCAGTTAAGAGCACTGGCTGCTCTTCCAAAGGACCCAAGTTCAATCCCAGCACTAGGAAAGCAGAGGCAGGTGGATCTCTGTGAACTCAAGGCTAGCCTGGTCTACATAGTGAGTCCAGGACAGCTAAGGATACACACAGAAACCCTGTCTTGAAAAACCTAAATAAATAAATAAATAAAATTCAGTGTCTCAATCAACAAACCACAAATTACTGGTTTTACACATGAACTGAATGAATGTTTCTAGTCAGGTTCTATAAAGCATTTTATTGTTATAAAAGAGACATTTTGTATCCAGGCTCAGTAGCAAACAGCTATTTGGGTGAAGGAGGAGGATGGATCTGAAGGCTAGGGGACCCAGCCTGAGTGCACAGTGAGATGAGAGAGACACAGACACAAATCTTGCTTACAATTCAGGCTTTAAAAACAAAGCAAAACAAAAAAACACATGTATTCCCTATGTAATCAACACCTAGATAAAGATACAGATGACTTCCTGGGCTTGTTCCCAGTCCATATATTATTGGACATAACCACTATTCTGTATTTGTCAACACAGTTTTATTTCTAACTTCAGAATCTTATGTTCTACTGTAAACTTTGGCCAAGTTTCAATTACTAACCATTCTGCTCTGTATTTATATTATACCCACCTACCTTTTCACCTTTACTTTGGTCCGTTTAGCATTCATATCTTGCTTAAAGGCTTTTGATTAGAACTAATTTGCACCTTGTTATTATAATTGAAGGATAAGTGGATTTAGTTTTATTTTCTATTACACAAATAACGAATTACACTGACACTCCAGTCATTGTTGTCTATGGTAATACTTTTTGCCTGAATACCATCTTCCCTAGAGAGGAGTAACAGATAAAAGTAATCAACTTACCAACCACAAATTCAAGCCATAATGTCCTTGGTTTATAAAAACAAGAAACCTCAGTTGAAAGAGTAAACAGTCTAATAACATACTTCTCACACTTCTAGTTATGAATATAAAAACATATTAATTGTTACTAATTGCAAATTGTGGAGATAAGGAAAACACATGAATTACAATGGGATACCCTACTGCTGTTACTAATAAAAATACTAACAGCAAAAAAACTATGAAATAAAATATTTAATATACTAAAGCTTAAAAAGTTTCAATGCACCAGGAGTGGTGGTGCACGCCTTTACTCCCAGCACTAGGGAGGAAGAGATAGGTAGATTCTCTGTGAGTTGGAGGCCACCCTGGTCTATAAAGAGTTTCAGGACAGCCAGGGCTATTACACAGAAACCCGGTCTTCATAGGGGGAAAAGCTTCAATACCCCAAATTTAAATCATAGATAAAATCGGAGTAGGGGGCTTTTCAGTTTCCAAAACTTCAAATTTATCTATTTAACTGTGTGTTCAGTATAAAACAAAAACTTAGCAAGTAAAATTTCAAACAAAACCATAGACTATAACCAGTTTTTTACAGGTTATTCCAATGAAGAGTCAGAAGATGGAATACACAGTGGAACTGTACATGTTCTGGATCTCAAGGACATTAACCTTTTTTAAAACAACAAAACCAAGCCAAAACAACAACCCCAAACCGTACTATACCCTGATTTCATTTCTTTAGTATCTTAAATGGAAGAAAAAGGAAAATTTATAAAGTCCCATGCTTATTGGGATTTAGCTATGGAAAATTAAAGAACTATTATCTGTGAAAACATCTTGAAATTGTTTAGTCCAGAACACAATTCTGGACTATAGCCCTGAGAAGAGGGATGTACAAAGAAGTGGGAGAAAGGGCTACAAAGAAGAAAGCGGTTGCTGCTCTCCCGGCTGCTGCCTGTTCTTCCTGCTGCTGTATCCTGGTTTGCTGAACTTCTTTGCCCAGTTCCTCATTTCTAGGCACCTGTCTATCGTTACACTTAAATATCTCTTTAAACAAAAGAACCAGCTAATGGCTCAAGGCTGTAATACCAGCTATTAGACTGAGTGAGGCAAGAGGATTGTTGCCAAGTTCAGTGCCAGACTGGGCACCTCAGACTCTATCTCAAAATAAAGTGCTGGGGATACAGCTCAGTGGCAGAGTGCTTTGCTTCAATGCCCAGAACTTAAGTAAGTTAATAAGATAGAATTGCTTCAATAGTATTCTAAATAAAAGTTTGAATAGACTGCCAATAACAACACTGTATGGCTCCAATTGTATTGTCAAGCAAAGTATCAGAAAGATTACTTCTTACACCTAGAGAAACTGAACTAGATCCAAGACTTTTTAGTCTAAACATTCATAATTCTTAGACACATTATCTTCATTGCTATAACTATAACAGAACTTCACAAATATGTTGTGTGTAGCAATGAGTTAAAAAAATGAGACAGTATCAAAGTCGTACTCTACTAGAAAATTGAAACTTCCTAAAGATGATTGGATCACATTTTTAAAAATTAGTCAAATATCCTAGATCAAACATGAGCAAATTTAGAAAAAATTCAGATTGTTGAATTCATATTTTAGGCCAGTAAGTATGCTCAAAATTAAGACTCCTTAAGTACAGTTTTTATTTCTTAGGATTGGGGGCTTAGAATTGTGTTCTGGACTAACATGCCAAAAATTCCAACACTGAAATTAGTAACCAAAATCCAAAGCAAACCAGAGTTTTAAAAAAGTATTTTATATGTAGACTTAAAATGAAATTAAACTTTCTCAGAATCTCTTCAGAAGACTTCAGACCTGAAGATATATGACCTTTATTTTACACAGAACAAGTTTGTTTGTAGAAAGGACTTATTTCGTTCTCCAAAAAAGATGCCGATTTTTTTAGTAAGTTAAACAGTTTAACTAAAACAACAGTTCCAATTTTCAGCTGATTTAAAAAGAAAATTCCTTACAGTTATCTCAAAAAGCTTAACATGTCTAAGCTCTCATTTCTTTTTCTAAAGACTATAAAGGCAACCTCCAAAACCGCTTGTTTATGCAATGCCCTAGCGCGATGCTAGCAAGATTTGAAAGATCAGATCTGAACATTGCTACCGAGCATCAAAAAAGCACAGTAAGCCTCGGAAAGCTCCTCCTCGCACTCCTGCGGGGGCCACATACACCACTGAAGCAATAGCTCCACCTACTGATCCATGATACTTCCTTAAACATTTTGGCACCCCAAAGTCTACGCGGCTCGAGTTCACCCCCCCACGACCCAACCCAAATCTCGTTGAGTCACTAGCTCCTGACACCCATCCCCATGCTCCTTATTCCAATTCCTTTTCCCTCCAGAAGGTTCTGCACGGCCCGCCAGCAGGAAGTGAACCGCAACGTGTCAAAGCCCCGCAGCCCCAGCGTGGAGCCCGGATACGGACGAGCCCGGGGTGGCTCCGTGGTGCGCTCCCGGGAAGAGGCCCCGGGAGCCTCCCGATAGATACCTTCTCCCCGCTGTCCCACTCCGGCCACACTCGTCCCCCGGGCTCAAATCGCAGATTCGCGCCCTTGCCTCCGCCGGCCCTTCGGCCCGCCAACAGCCGGCCCTGCCTCCGCCCCGCTCCGAGAGCAGAGTGACCTAGAAGCCTGGCGACGTCCCCCGGGCCCGGCCTTCGCGCGAGTCTCTTCCTCGCAGCGCTCTCCCGGCCCGCCGACCCACGCCCCTCTCCCCTGCCCGCCGGGCCCCCGCCTGCCGCCCTTCTCACCCTTTCATCTTCCCCGCCTGCTGAGGCCGTCGTTACAGCCGCCACCAACGCCGTCGTCCCCGCCGCCCGGAGCTCTCCGCGCCCTGCCGCCCAGGCCACTCAACCCCACACCTCGGCTCACGGAAGGGCGCTGAGGGGGTCGAGGAGGCCGCGAAAGCTAAGCCAGGCCCCGGAGCTCCGGTGGACGCGGGCAAAGGCGCCGCCGCCGCCGCGCTGCTGCCGCCGCTCCGCCACACGTGCACACGGGGACACTCTGCTCCGGCCCGCAGCTGCCGCCAGCTAGACCCGCTGCCGCGCTGTGACCTTTCACCCCGCCCCCTCAGCGCGCCGGCGCGGCCGCCGCGTCGCGCGCAGCCGCAGTACTCGGTGCCGCGCGCCCTTCCCCCGCCTCCTCTTCAGGACTTCCCCCGAGCTCCTGGGCCGAGCCTACGGTCGGCTGGCTCCGCCCACCCCTTGCGACACTCCAGCGGAGCTTGCTTGGTAGGCTCCGACGGTGAAATCCGGCTCTTTCCTCCCTTCCCTCTCTCCCCTGAAACCGGCGAGATCAGCTTTTCCTGCCTCCCCCTCCCTCTCTTTCTGGGTCTCGAGTGACCTTCAAACGCTTTTGTCGCCTAATGGGGTTGTGTAAAATGGACTCTTCTCAATGTGAGAAAGCCTGCGGAGGCTTGCAGTGACTGTGTTTAAGTTCGAAAAGTAACGATGGGTCCGGATAGCTTGGCTACCCTCCAACTAACAAACCTCACGGTTCCTCCCACCCCCCTTTCTGAAATCACGTGATAGGCTTAAGCCTTCCAGTCAGGATTTTACTCGGGCCGTGGAGGTGGGACTGTCGTCATTTCCGGTCCCTAGAGCGTGACGTAACGTCACTTCCTTAGCAATGCACTTTAACCCTTGCCATCCTCGTTTTCTGTACTGTAGTTTATAAACCAGTCATTGTGAAAAAAAGAAAATAACGCTTTCACTAATCGCGGAACCGTTCCCATCCGAGCGATCCGCAAGGATTCAAGCCTGCACGGTGCAGCGTGCCTGGGGAGGGGAAGCAGGGTGGAGCTTGAGGTCACATGACTAGCCAGGACTGACCCGCCCCCTGCAGCTGAAGCCTTCCCCTCCGTCAGTGACAGAGCCTCTGGGTCCGGTCTAGGTACTGGTTCTGCACTTCGCGCCCCGGCAGGTGAGGGGCGACAGGTAATTGGCAACTGGTAGGGACGGTTGACGGGGTGAGTCGAGATAGGGACTGGTGAGTATGAACCGCGGGGCCTGCGGTTCTTGGGGCTCCCTTCCCGTTGTCATCCTGCACTAGCGAGGAGCTCATTTCTTTAGCTCTTCTGGACCCCTGTGGCCCGCCACCTTAGTCCATTGACCAGGAATTATGATGCCCACTTTTCTCTAGGTTGAGAGCGCGTGCGGCCATTATGGTTCCCTATTTGGAGCCTTTGGGGCTTCAGATGGTAGACTGCATTTAGCCCTGGGGTCTGCAACAACCGCAGGGTCCCGTCACCCAAAGCTCCTCCTGGGCAAAGGCCTTCGCCTGGGTGATCAGGAAGATATGAAAACCCCTAGAGGCAGAGGCGTCTCCAATGAGACAGGCTAGGGAGGGAATGTCGCTGATGTGGCCCTCACTGCAGAGTCACTGAAGAGCTTTCTTCAAATGTGCGTTCTCAGTGATTCTAAGGGTTTTGTCAGACACCCTTGCACAGACGTTCAGTGAGTGTTCGGAGGAGACTGGAAGGGTAAGAGCGGTGCTTACACCCTTTTCGTCTCCGAGAAAAGGCGGTTCTATCTTCAGGACAGGGTGTTGGTAATGCGACAGTCTCAGTTGAATGAAAAGGTGATGGAAGATGGTGTTGCCTTGGGCTGGAGACCTAGGCTAGCTTATGGGAAAGTGACCCGGTTTCCCCGAAGGGAAGTAATTCTTCGGAAACTGGTCAAACAGAAAACATAATTAATCTAAATTTATTTGCCTATAATTTAAAGGCAAGGCGATTAAGTCTAGATATAACTGACTTCATGTTTTCTGCCTGTGGCATGATTCCTTTTTTGACATTTTTTTCCTTTAAATCCTACATAATTGCCCTTCCCAGTCAATCCCTTAGCCAGTTTAAATTTGTAAAGTAACGCTTGTGTTCTTAATTAGCTTTTGCTTTTGTAAAAAAGAAATTCAAGTGATTTTTCTGACTTGAGTACATAATATTTTGTGAAAATGCAGAAATTGTTTTGCCTAGTGTTGCCCAACCCTTTGTACTCCTTTTTATATGCATTGTTGTAGCCAATATTTTCACCTCAAACAATGCACTTTAGGAGAGGATTTTTTTTTTTTTCAGTTTGGGGCTAAATATCTTTTGTTTGTGCTGCAAACTTAGAAAGTTTCTTGTTTTGAATTGGAAGCCCTTATAAAATTACAAATTTGACTTTTACAGTTTAAATTATACATTTTCTTATATGAAATCAGTTTTTTTAAAGTTAAATCTTAGTTCTAAGCAATGTAATTGAAGAATCTATTTAAAAATCTGAGGGCTGAGGATACGGTTGTTGCCTCCAAGGATGCTGGAACCTCTGGGTCCAATCCTCATACTAGAAATGAAAAAGATGGAATGATTTTCTTACAGTGATTGGTCAGACTGACCTTTTCCCCCTCCCAAATTTTCTGATCTTATTTTGTTAAAGAGATCTAAAAGCTAAAACCTTAAAATGATAACAGTTTAACAAAATAGAAAGACTGGCCTATTTGATACTTCTTACTAAAAATATTATCTTGATGATCTTACATTGCCCAAATTACCATTTTGTGCTTGTGATCCAGACTGGACAATAGATATTGATACATTTATACAACCAGCATAAATATAAATTCTTAAATAGCTCATTCCTTTCATTGCTAATCATTATTCTGTGGCATGGATGTCACCACAGTTGGCTGAAGCATTCACTTGTTGCCATTTTTATTTGTATGTGTGTTCATGGATCTAGAAGCCAGAAGTGTCTTCCTCTGTTGCTCCCTCTACCCTCCCCGCTTTTAAGGTAGGTTCTGTCACTGATTCAGGGAGCCTAGCTAGCCAGCAAGCCCCAGGAATCCTTCTGTCTCCATTTGCCCTAGCGCAGAGGTTAAAGAAACACACCAAACTTGACTTTTACATGGAGCCTGGGTAGCTGAGCTCAGATTTTCATACTTGCAAAACAAGCACTTTAGTGACTGAGCCATCACCTCAGCCTGAAATATAATTTTATCCATTTTTTTCCCTCCAAAGTGAGGTCCCCGTCTCTTGAGAGAAAAGGAAAATTGGTGCTGCTTTTGTGCCCATGTGATAGTCTACCAAGTAAACAGAATCACTAAGTGTTTTGGAAATACAAACCAGTTGTGTGCGGTTGCACCAGCATGGGCTAGAGGAATCCAGCTCTGAGTGCTGGCGGAGAAGTTCGCAGGAGAGTGGCTGGATGAGTCTGCAGTTTACTTCACTGTTTGTTAATTGCTCCAGTTTTAGGGAACTCGCGAAAGCAGCGACTTAGACTGTTGATGGAATCTGGAAGATTGGCAGCAGGGATTGGTGGCCAGATAGCTATGGAGATTAAATAGGAGAAAAGTTTGACATTCTGTGCACACAGATGATTTGAATGATGGAAGGCATTTCTGATACTTTATGAGATTTCTGTGTGGGTCTGGGTGTGGTGGCACAGTACTTAGTCTCAGCACTGGGAGGCTGTGAGTTGAAGGCCAGCCGAGGACCCTGTTGAGAGAGAGAGAGAGAGAGAGAGAGAGAGAGAGAGAGAGATTGATTATATGTAGAAATTTACTTAGAGAATAAGTCCACTATTAAGTAATATGTAAGGGTTGGGGCACTGACACCTTTATTTTCTTACTTTGAACTCTTTCTTGGTTTCATTGTCTTTATAGAGTATCCACCAGTGAAAATGTATCCTTCCCTGTGTTCCAAGGTAGCCAGTCAGTCCTTTACACTACTACACAATATTTTCTATTCCTATGTTTTTACTTAAAGACTACTTGGTGAGCTGGGGGTATTCCTTAATAAACCTCCCTGCAGATAAAGGACAGTCTATTGTGTCTTCTGCACAAGGGTGCTGACGTGGACGAGGTCCCTGATAGGTTGTTTATTGAATGAGTGTTGAATAATTAACAAGGAAAGTAAAGCACTTTGATTCTCACAGATTATAGTTTCTTCTAAGGTGGTGTACTAAGTATTAACTTTTTAATACAAGTTTCCAAATAATAGAATAGACATAAATCTTGTATGGTTTATTCTATTTATTAATTTATTAATAAACATTTTATTCATAAAGTGATCAACCAACTTGCTTCTGCAGTCTATTATGTTTACTGATAAGGCTTATGGTTATCATCCAGAAAGGAGAGGGCAGAGATAGTTGTCCTAAACGGAAAAAAAGAAATGGCTGTACTTAAACGGCACGTGGTTCAGCAACCAAAGTCAGAGCCTCTTCATTCACCCTTCTAAGTGCAGCTGATGGGAGAAGTGCATACTGAGAAACTTTCTCCAAAGGGTACTGTAAATTGAATGAGAGAACCTTATATAACCTATTTGAAAGTAGTTTTAAAGCTAGATGGTGTGTGAGTGGAAAGCAGTACATTCAAACTTGAATAGATTTACCAATCACAGAGACCTAGGATTAGGTTTTAGCCATCCCTGTTATTAACTGTCTGACCTTGGGCACTGAAAATGAGGTTTCCTTCTGTTTAAATCCAACCCATAGGTATTATTAGAGTAGATCATGCGTATACAGTGTTTAGTACACATTTTTTTTTTTTTGACAGTGGTCAAGGCTAGCCTTGAACATGGTCATCCTCTGATCTAACTCCTAAGTACTGGCATCACAGGCATACGCCACCCCACTAGTAAAAATTCTTACTGATTATACTGACATATGTTTCTATTGTACATATTGAACTTCTTGGGGAGACTTAACATGTCCTACAACAGTGACTGATGCCCCATTTGCACAAAAGGTGTCTGTTACAGTGAATGGATTAGATTTTGAAATGAGTCTATCATGAAAAAGTAGAGCCGAAAAAACTCCTCTAGATGTATTTTTTGAGACTGGCCATGTTGTACCTCAGGCTGCTTTCCAAGCCCTGGACTAAGGGTAGTCGGTCCACCTCAGTATCCCAAGTAGCTGACCACAGGCTCAAGCGCCATAATGTCTGGCTCCGACAGGTTCCAGACTTACTTATTAGCAGGAACTGAGAAATATCAACATAATTCCCTTATTTTGGTTTTTAGCTACAGTTTAGAGGGTTTTTTATATTAAAAACTTTCCAATGCTTATGATCATTAATGTGTGGAATTATTTTTTGGGAAACAATTTTTCCACTTTTAAAGTTTTATCAATACAAGTGTGAACATGAACTAGAGTAAGAATTTTTTTCCTTCTTTGATGATTCCCAAGGATCAGTGGGTTTGCAGTGGAAAGCATCAGTAAATAAAATGATAACTGAAATGCAGCTTTTTAGAGTTAATATTTTTCTTTAATCATGATAAAAATATTCATTTGCTTAAAGGAAAGTAGTTTATTAAATAATTGAACATTTGTATTAACGTCAGATCATTATAGAGTAACTGGAATATAGTAAGTGTATTTTTACTCATTTCTATGTGTATTGGTAAATAATCTGTAATTAATAAGTGCTTTTTATTTAATTCGTCAGCATTATCTTAAGTTCCACTCTTTTTCTTATTGAAAAGGGAAAGTCTGATTTACAGCAGCATTATATATGATATATGTAGTATATTATGTATGTACATATAAAATATGTCAGTGTATATTCAGGGACAATTGAAGTGGAGTTATTCTTTAGAGTAGCAGATCTTTATTTTTACCTGTGCTTGTTAAGAACATAGCTGCTGTTGTGACTGCAGTGATTCATACATGTGACTCCAGCACTACACAGATAAAGCGGAAGAACCTCACATATGAGGGCAACTTGTGCTGTGTAGGTAGCATGTAAATCTGGGCTATGTAAGGGGACCCTATTTTCTAAAGTTGCTCCTGGGAGTAAGATTATGTGATTTACTTGAAACTCTCTTTTCTGTTGCTTTGTAACTAGCTCTGTTACTTTTCACTTTAGTCAGCCATTTTTAGTAACTACTGGTGCATTACAAATATTTTCAGATTAAATTTCTTTTTTTGAGACAGAGTTTCAATATTTAGTCATGGCTGTCCTAGAATTAGCTAGATAGACCTGGCTGGCCTTGAACTCCCAGAGATTCAATTGCCTCTATGGTGTAATTAAAGGCATACACTCATATAACAAAGTAATTTGTTTATTTGTATATGTAAGCACAGAAATTTTCTAAGAAATACAAGTAAAGGGCTCTGTGGTTGAATGACATTGTTGCTTTGTAACTAGCTCTGTTACTTTTCACTTTAGTCAGCCATTTTTAGTAACTACTGGTGCATTACAAATATTTTCAGATTAAATTTCTTTTTTTGAGACAGAGTTTCAATATTTAGCCATGGCTGTCTTTGTGGTTCCCAGCATCACTTAAAGCAGGTGAGGTCACACATGCCTGTAATCTGGAAGTGAGAGAAAGATCAGAAATTCAAGGTCATCCTCAGCTGTCAAGATCAATTTGGGAGTCCATGTCTCAAATATATGTGTGTGTGTGTAAATATGTGTATATATGTGTGTATGAATGTCTAAGGAAATTTCCATCATGACAAAATGATACTTAAATGTGGAGGGGCAGCACATTTATATGATAAACATAACTGATTCAATTTTTCTAAGACTTAAATGTAAGTAAGATATTTTAAATACTAGTCATTTTATTTATACATAGACCCTAAACTAAAGAGGACTACCTCCAAGGTTTTTTTGTGTGTTTTGTGTTTTGTTTTTTTGAGACAGGGTTTCTCTGTGTAGCCCTGCCTGTCCTGGAACTCACTGTGTAGACCACACTGGCCTTGAACGCACAGAGATCCGCCTGCCTCTGCCTCCCAGGTACTGGGATTAAAGGCGTGCACCAGCACAACTGGTACCTCCAAGTTTTGAAAGAAAAAAATAGACATATAAAACTGCATAGAAATAATTTTGTAGCAGAAATGGAAACAAATGGTTTAAAAAAAACATTTTAAATCCATATAACAGGTAAAGAGTTAATATTTTAAAAAATAAAATTTTACAAATTAAAAAATGTCCTCCTTTGAGGACCATACATAGAGAAGCATGTGGCCAGAAGTTCACAGAAGAAAAAGCTTAAGCATTTAACATTTAGCTTAACAGACATGAAAACTATAACCTTACTCTCAATTGATACAGTAACAGTGAAATACTGTCTCTGACAGTAGAAAGTAACTGATAAGCCATAGCCATGCTAGCAGGGATATGTGGGGAAAGATTTTCCCATAAATGCTGCTAGAGACATAAATTGTTTCTTGTTGGTTTTATTTTGTTTAGTGAACAAACAGCATTAATTTGTATTAGAAATGCATGTATTCTTCCATCAGTCTTCATGAAATCTTTTCCTTAGAAATAAAATCACCGGTAAGCAACCAAGCACCTGTTTACATGGATGTTGACTGCCACAATGTTGACAGTGCCAAAATCCTGGGAATAGTGGAACACCTGTTAGTAGAAGTATTATGCAAATTATGGCACAAATTCTGAAATGTTGTAGTCATTCAATAGTAGGAGTTGAATCTCTCCTGGTAGCTTGGAAGGATTTCTAAATATATCCTGAGGGGATTTCCAGCATGTACCGTGATAAAGGTAAAATATAGGGAAATGCATATCAAAAAATTATGTTTATAAAGTCATATGTGAGACATGCGTTTTGTGTGTCTTGTCAGCACTGGAAAGGGGAAATAAGTAGAAAAAAAAAAAGAGGACAAAAAGGTAGAGTATTCATGATAAGATATGCATACACGAGGCCAAGCATGGTGCCGCATGCCTTTTATCCCAGGACCTGGGAAACAGAGGCAGGCAGATATCTGTGAGTTCAAGGCCAACCTAGTGTACAAATCGAGTCCAGGACAGCCAGCTGTTACACAGAGAAACCTTGTCTCGGAAAAAAAAAAAAAAAAAAAAGGAAGGAAGGAAAGAAAGAAAGAAAGAAAGAAAGAAAGAAAGAAAGAGAATAACAAAGATATGCATACATGTTTTCACATGTCTAAATGTACAGTGAATCACAGGAAAGGATGGTAATCAGATGTTTAGTAGTTGGCTCGGAACGGCTACATAAACATTCCATGTTATGTTGTTTCCATTTTTACAATGAGCACAGTGTTTCTGTAAGTATTAAAAAAAAACTAGTAAATTTTTAAAAAGAAACAAAAGGCCAAGTAAGAATTAAGATGAAATAAAATATTTGAAGTGACTAGATATGACAGTTGCTTCAAATATATTTTGTTGTAGGTATTAGAGAAGGAAGTGGATAAATTATCCTGATAATTCCATAAATTCTTAATTTTATTTGTGATAATCATTGGCCACCTAATAAGAAATTGTCATGAAAATTTACTGAAAAAATAATAGATATTGTCAGATAAGGCTCGAGTTGACATGTTCTTTTTGGTGTTGGAATTAAATGCTGCAAAATGTTTTATGCCTTGCAGATGTACAGCATATTGCACAGTTGTAGTTTCTGTCACCTGACTTAATCATGACATGATCATTGTGAGAAAAGTCCACTTGTAGTCCAGCAGATTACAAGATTTACTTTCTCTTAAGAAAACTTAAAATAAAGCAAAGTTTGGGGGATTTTGGTCAAATATATATCATGGTTATGAGTGGGTGCTGGTTCTGTAGAGGGCCTGTATTCAGTTCCTGGCACCCTGTTGCATGGCTTGTGAATGTCTATAACTCCAGACCAGGCAATCTTAATGCCCTCTTCTGCTCTTCACCAGCCCACCAAACACAGGCACATTCTGTCACACAGGCACACAGACAGACACGTACATAAAAAGAAAAACCCTTAAATCTTTGAAAAGTAAAGTTTAAGCTATTTGCAATTAATTAGTACTTGATTTTGTTTTATTTATGTATTTTTTTGAGACAGGGTCTAGACATGTAACCCAAGCTAATCTCAAACTTGAGCCCCTGTTGAATCAGCCTTCCAGATGCTGAGCTTGCAGACACATGCCTCTGCACACAGCTTGATATCCACTATTTTCTGAAAATTAGAAGTTGATGGATTGCTTAATACAGTAATAGAAAATGGCAGATGGTTTGGAGTTGAGTTTGTCACATATTTAAAATATCAGTTTTTATATCTCATGCTGCTGCTTTTAATTTTTCCTCATTTTATTACCAATTTTAATTGTGTATATGTGTGTGTATATATATGTATATATATATGTCCTCTATCACAAATTGTACAAAAATCTGCAATATTTTTAAATGGGTAATATGTGTATAACCATGGTGAAAATGACATTCAGTTGTCTGTTACTAGCCCTCCCATCCCCATGTATTTGTCCATCAATGGTAGTAACCTTGAGTACTACTATGAACCTCCCTCTTTTCACTTAACAAGATTATCCTGGAGACATTTCACACTGATCCAGTTAAAGCTTCCTTTTAAATGCTAGTTGAGTATCTAATTACACTGATGAATCATCGTTGTCATATGGAACATTGCTGGAAGCTTGTTCCTGATCCAGACTCCCCCCCCCCTTTTTTTTAATCCTTCTGTCTCCACCTCTTCAGCAGATCCTACCAGCATGTGCCACCATAGGTGGCAAGGCCTTTTTCTTAATACTTTAATTATAATTACTCATGGAAACCTCACAGCAACCTTCTAAGATGCTTTTTTTTTTCAGCATTTATTTCTTCAAGTTACATCTCAATCCTAGCCCCCTTCGTCCTCCCCTCCCAGTCCTACCCTCCTACCCTCTCCCCCCTCTCCCTCCTATCCTCTTTTTTCTTTTTAATTTAAGTTGTAGATGATGCTTATTTTTATCCCCATTTACCAAATGAGGAAAATTATGTTTGTGATAGTTAAATGTTCAATAATACAAGTAACAGCTTGTAAGTAGTTGAACTCAGGATTTGAACTCAGGAGGTATTATTACTGTTTTAATGCCATTAAACATGCAAGATATTTAGTCTTTATAGTTTTTACAAAGGTGTGTGTGTGTATGATGGACGGTGACTTGTGGAGGTCAGAGGACAAAAGAGGACAACTTTATGGCATTGACTTCTCTCCTTCCACTTTTATGTAGGATCTGAGAATCAAACCCAGGTCACTAGGCTTGCACGGCTTGAGCCATCTCATTTCCCCTAGTCTCCATATTTATGGACGTTCTAATCTTTGCATAAGAAAGTGATACAATGAATATCAACAAAACACTTTGTGCACCTACAGTAAATTCCTAGAAATGGAATAGCTGCATGAAAAAAAGAATGGCGTGTAACCGAACTTTTAAATTATTATTTAACACTTATTTATTTATTACTAAATTCACTTATAACAAACACCAACAATTTCTTAACTATTAATCCTATGAATTCCTACAACCCCTTTAACCTATCCACTAAACTTATTGATAATTATAACAACTACTTTCATAACCTTTTAGAATGGTACAGTCTCTGGGGCAGGTCCTCAGTCGTCAGGAACACAGTCTTTGTTGTAGATTCTTTAACGCACTTAGCAGTCCTTTTTCTGGATCTCTCAGATGCAGGTTCGTCAGGGTAAGTTGGTTATTGCAGTCTCACCTTAAATAAGGCTTCATGCTTTCTGTGGGAGACCCCAGCCGTCTGCAGGCCAACTTACTTCTTTTGAATCAGGAACACAGCTGCTCTGCCTCAGTCCTTAAAGCCAGGCACCGTTTCCTTTAGGCCACTGTTTGGACAGATCAAACCCCTCCAGGCAAAAGCTGAGCCACAGGGTCCAGTCCTTGGCCTTTTGGTGTCTTGCTCAGGCTTTCTTTGCTCACTGGCTTCTTTCTGCTTCAGGGAGAGAGCTGGCCATCAATGGCCAGCCCTTTTTTCAGCAGGACTCTTGGAGCTCTCTAGCGTCAGGGGCCTCTTCTCCTTCTGGGCTCCATGCACTGTCCTTAAATAGGAGGAACTCTGTTTCAGCTTAATTTGGGCTCCGCCCACTTAGCAGCTGAAAACAATGTCAGGCCAGATACTTTGTTTCTTCAATTCTATTGAGTCTTTCCTGTTTTCCTGACTTCAAACTTGTTTTTCAGTCTATTGAGTCTTTCCTGGTTTTGCTGAGTTCATGCTGATAATGCTCTTCAGGCCCCAAATTAAGAGACAGTATCAGAAACTCCTATATATTTCCTAAATCTAATTTATCTAACCCCTACAATGGCGTTTTAAATTTTGGTAGATATTGCCATCTTGCTTTCTGATGTAGGGATACACAGAAGTTCAATTTTGTCTTCAGTAATTTGCTTGAATGTGCCATTTAGGTTGAGTATTTGGAAGACTGAATTGCTAAACGACTTAGACTTTCCTGGATTGTGTGTGGTCTACCACTGTGGTAGCACACATTTAGTCATATGGAATCAATATGAAAATTTGAGAATAAGACAGTTGAGTTTATGACTTTTAAATAACATAAGTATTCTGGTTACAATGTAAAATGCTAATCTGATTTATGTTGGAGTTTCATTTTTGGAATTTAAAATTTTATTACCCAAATAATAAAAAAACTATGATTCTTAATAAATAACTGTGAAAGGAGCTGATTTTATGTATCAAAAGAATTGTGTAAGGCATTTCAGTTATATACAGTAAACAACTGTATAACATGATAGCTTGAGTTTTCATCAGCCCTTGAACCCCAGTTTTAGGTAATACATTGACCTAGTGAGAGACTTCATGCATGTCAATTACAAACTCTATAAACTATTTGAGATATAACATGTTTTGGAGTCTAAGAGGTAGGTAGGCTGGTTGACATCAACTCTTAAAGATTCGAAGGTCTCAGCCAGGATGCCTAAGGGATGAATGTACATTTACAGAACCTGCTATTGTTCACTGATGTGTGTTTCTGTTTGTTTTAAACATGATCTCATCATTCCCAAGACATTGAACTGTGAAGATGAAGGGTTGAGGAAACAGCCAAAAATAGAGATAATTAGACTGTGGGTAAAAACATTACAATTAATACAATACTGCCTTAAGTAAGAGCAGCAGAGTGAAAAGTAGTTTTCACTCTGTCTCTGTCTTTAAGAACCACTGAACTATATACCAAGTTTATAACCAAAGTATTAGAACAGCCTGGGTCTTTTTCTTTTAGGTTTTTGGAGAGAGGTTTCTCTGTGTAACAGACCTGGCTGTCCTAGAACTCACTCTGTAGACCAGGCTGCCCTTGAACTCACTGAGATCTGCTTCCCGAGTGCTGGAATTAAAGGCATGCACCACCACACCTGGCCAGTCTGGATCTTAAGACAAAATCTTATGCCTCATTGAGAATAGTAGGATCTTCCTCAGTCCTCATCCAAGATATATTATGATGATTTTTTTTGGAAAGGGGGTTTCTCTGTGTAGCTCTGGCTATCCTGGAACTTGCTCTATAGACCAGGCTGGACTCGAGAGATCTGCCTGTCTCTGCCTCCGGAATGCTGGGATTAAAGGGCCTGCACCACCATGCCAACATTATATATAAGTTCCTGTTTCTAATCCTTGCTAATACTACCTTAAAATTTTAGGTATTCTAATAAACATCATGGTTTTAATTTGTGTTTTCCTAGTGATCAATGATAGAGGGCATCTTTTAAAGTAGTTATTTGTCATATGTGTGTATTTATGTACATTAACATGTTTAAGTCTTTTGCCTATTTTAATTGGAATGCTTTTTAAATTACATTTTTTAAATATGTGTGCATTTGTATGTCATAGTATGTGTTTGGGGGCTTAGGACTATGGAGAGTCAGTTCTCTGCTTCCATCGTGTGTCCCAGGGATTAAACTGAGGTCATCAGACTTGGTGGCAAGTGCCTTTATCTGCTGTAGTATCTCACCAGTCTACTTTGTCTTCTTATTCATAAATATTGAGAGTTGCTTTTCTAAGCGTGGATAAGGAAGAGAGATGAATCTGGGAGGAGTTGGGGGAGGGGAAACCATAATCAGTATATTGAATGAAGAAAAAAATCTATTTTAATAAAAAAACAAAAAAATTGGAAAATAACTGAAAAAAACATTGCTTTTCTACAACTATATTAAGGTATTCTATTTCTGCTTTATAAACATTTCCTCACAGTTGGTAACTTCTCTTTTATTCTCACAATGTCTTTTGAGGAGTAAAATAATTTACTTTTCTAAAGTACAGTTTGTCAGTTTGCTATTTGTCTATGTTGTATAAATTAAATTTATCAACCAAAAAGAAAAAGCTGGGCGTGGTGGTGCACACCTTTAATCCCAGCACTTGGAAGCCAGAGGCAGGTAGATCTCTGTGAGTTCAAGGCCAGCCTGGTCTACAAAAACAAGTCTAGGATAGCCAGGACTATGCAGAGAAAAACCAAAAAAAGAAAAAGAAAATAAATTGATTAAATCTGTCTAATCGAGCTTATAATTATAGGTTTGACATTTAGACTTACCATCCATTTTCAGTTGGTATTATATGTTTTGAAGCATTTTGGTGGTGGGTTTTTTTGTTGTTGTTTTTGGGGTTTTTTTTTTTGGTTTTTTCGAGACAGGGTTTTTCTGTGTAACACCCCTGGCTGTCCTGGGCTTGCTTTGTAGACCAGGCTGGCCTCGAACTCACAGAGATCCGCCTGCCTCTACCTCCTGAGTGCTGAGATCAAAGGCGTGCGCCACCACACCTGGTGGGTTTTTTTTTTTATATGTACATATCTGTTTACTTGTTGAAGAGATGGTAGTTCTGTTAAATTTATATTTTTGTCAAGTCACTTGTTCATTTTTTTGTCTACACCTTTTACAGTTTTTGAGTTCAGTGTAAATGTTTAAATAGTACTAGTCTAAATAACAGGCTTTAGACTCCGTGCACTTATAGAGTTATTTGTGTTCTGGCTAGTATTTTAAAACAGTAAAATTATTAATAAAAATATAACATTTAAATTGTTAATAAGTTAATATATTTAATAAAGGGTACTTTCCTAATATTTTAGGATGTTTAATAATACCTTTTACTTCAGAAGTTCATTCAGTGATAATATTTGGCTTCAGTTCTGACCTCAGGAAAGTACTGATTTTAAAAATCTTGCTCATTGAGCCGGGCGGTGGTGGCACACGCCTTTAATCCCAGCACTTGGGAGGCAGAGGCAGGCGGATCTTTGCGAGTTCGAGGCCAGCCTGGTCTACAAAGCGAGTCCAGGACAGCCAGAGCTGTTAAACAGAGAAACCCTGTCTCGAAAAACAAAAAACAAAACAAAACAAAAAAAATCTTGCTCATTGGGTATTTGGCCAAGCTGCATTCAGTCCATTTCTAAGGGCTATCAGTTTTCATTCAATGAATGGGAGTTCCTGTTTCAGTCATGCTTCAGCCAAGACTGTAACTGGATAATACGTGTTGTTTGTGTCCTTTGTGAGCAGCCGGACTGCTTTATGACAAAAACAGGTGCCTGTTTTCCTCACAGTTATGGTCCAGCAGTAATGATGGGCACTAATTGGTCGGCTTGTTTTCTGCTTTTCGGTTTCTTTTTAATTGTTTTGTTTTTAAACTACTGTGTGTGTGTGTGTGTGTGTGTGTGTGTGTGTTACACATGCATGTGGATGGTGGGTGCTTGCATACACCAGCAAGCATGTGGAGGCTAGTGGGAAACTCATGGGAGTCAGTTTTCTCCTTCCACTATGGCAGTGCCAGGGACTGAACTCAAGGCGTCAGGTTTGGAGGCAGAAGCCCTTACCCTCTGAGCCTTCTCACTGCTCTGCTTTTTAGTTTCTTGAGATGGACTCTCACTACATAGCCCAGGCTGTCATTAAGCTCGAGCTCCTCCTGCCTCATTTTCCTAATTCAGGAATTAGAGAAATAAGCTACTGCACCTTGATTTGTTTCACAGATTTCTTTTTTTTTTTTTTTTTTTGGTTTTTCGAGACAGGGTTTCTTTGTATAACAGCTCTGGCTGTCCTGGACTCACTTTGTAGACCAGGCTGGCCTAGAACTCACAGAGATCCGCCTGCCTCTGCCTCCCAAGTGCTGGGATTAAAGGCATGCACCACCACTGCCCAGCTGTTTCACAAATTTCTAATTACAGTAATGGTTAATTATTTTGCACAATAGCAACTTTGAAGACTAAGCATATACCAAGTTAGTTCCTTAGCAAATCACACCATTTAAAACCTCTATGAATGACCAAGTCTTCCCTACCCACAGTCAACTTAATAAATAAGCTGTAGCTGTTACTAATTGAAATATACTTGACCAAACCATTAGAAATGCAGATTTCGCCGGGCATTGTGGTGCACGTCTTTAATCCCAGCACTTGGGAGGCAGAGGCAGGTGGATCTCTGTGAGTTCAAGGCCAGCCTGGTCTACAAAGTGAGTCCAGGACAGTCAAGGATACACAAAGAAAAACTGTCTCGGAAAACCTAAAATAAATAAATAAATAAAAGAAATGCGGATTTCTTGCCCACCAAATTGAAAAATGTCTATGAACTTTTTACCATAGTCATGTATTTCAATCTCGGTTATAAAGGTTCTTTGAGCCATATTAGATGCTGTCCAGGTTAGTTTTAGCTGTCAGCTTAATAGAACCTAAAATCACTAGGACTATGGTCCTTCCTAATAAGGAGTTGTCTACGTCAGGTTGGCAGTGGGCATGACTGTGGAGGATTGTCTTGATTGTTAATTGACATATACAATTGTAGGCTGCACTGTCCCTAAGACGTGGTTCTGAACTATGTAAGACAAGACAAAGCCAGGTAAATCAAGCATGCAAGCCACGTATATGTCCAACCCCCTTGACTCCCCTTGACTGTGAATGTTTGCCTAGTTGCTTGAGTTTCTGCCTTGATGTCTCCCCAATATGATGGAATTGTAAGCCAGAGAAGCTCTTTCCTTCCCTAAGCTGCCTTTGGTCAGGGTGTTCTATAACAGCAACAGAAATGAAACATAGGGCTTAGCTGCATATACTAAATTGCTTACCATGTTCCTTAGTAATAAATTCAAATTGTTTCTTTTTAATGACTATGTGTTATTCTTTTGACTATTAATTCAGAATCTCATTCTTTTACCTTCTAAGGTAGCTCTTCAAATGATTTGCTGCATTAATTAAATCTCCATTGTTCTAAAATATTACATAATACTTTTTAAGGCCAGGTGGCTATAGGCAGGTCTTTCTGCAGTGTGCAGAAAGAAAAGGAATTTATGACCATTTCTAAAAATGCTGTTAAAAATTATTCTGGGCAAGCCTAACAGCTAAGCTTAAGCCTGTTTAACTGGTAAAATTAAAAGTCTGTTCCCAGCTTAAGTTTTCACTATTTTTTTTTTCAGAAATGCTTTTGTTTTGATACAGGGCCAAAGTGAGTGTGTGTGTGTGTGTGTGTGTGTGTGTGTGTGTGTGTGTGTGTGTGTGTGTGTGTGTGTGTTTAGAGGTGCATGCAGAGTTGAATGCAGGTGTGCATGTACTTGTGTGTCGTCATGTTCCCTGATCCCGTTAGACCAGCTTGCCTCCTGTAATTTTACTGTGCTTCTCTTTGACTCCCAGCTTTGTTTACACATCTCCTTAGAATGTCAGTAATTTTCATAAACTTGTTTCACTGATGGCCTTAAGTTGACCTTCTGATCTATTTGTTCTTTTTTAATGATACTATGAAATGTGTATACGTGAAAAAATATTTATTCCTGAAACTCTTTTTTATTGTTATTTTGGCCAATTAAGTGGAGCAGTAAAGGAACAAGAGCCCAGAACTTTTTGTCCTTCTGTCTTATCATCTGTAGTGAGGTAGCCGGCCTACCCAAATTAGCTCCTTTCAAAGTAACAGGCTGTTGCTTCAGCTCAGCATCCTGTACAGATGACCAGCTGCCAGAGGAGGACATTGTTCCCCATAGCTGTCTTCTAAAGAGAAGAGAGGTAGGTCACTCTCAGAAGCTCCTAAAGGATTTGCCTTGCCTTTTATTAGTCATAATTATTCTCAGATAAGCTATTTCCAAGCAAGTCATTGCTAAAGGAACTGAAATTACCATGATAGACTTCCCAAAATTTGAACAAAGTTAGGGTTTTATAGGCAAGAGAAGAGGGGCCTGGGTGTGCATGGTGAAATAGATCTTCCATATAACATTTCTGATAGAGCTGCTAAGTAGAGGAAAAAAAGGTGAATAAGAAAGTACTTCATGCCGGGCTTGGTGGTGCACGCCTTTAATCCCAGCAACTGGGAGGCAGAGGCAGGTGGATCTCTGTAATTCGAGGCCAGCCTGGTCTACAAAGTGGCTCCAGGACAACCAGAGATACACAGAGAAACTCTGTTTTGAAACCCCCCCAAAAAAGAAAGTACTTAACAACATGACTTGCTTGCAGTAGTATTTTGCATTACAAATGACCAAAGTACAGTTTTTAACTGGAATTGTACCCTGTAACTTTGAGCGAGTATAAAAATATTAAACCAGTTTAGGATGCTTTTCTCTGTGCAGGGAAATTGCAGATGAAAATATGACATAAGTCAGGCTAGGTGGCACATACTTATAACCCCAACACTCAGGAGGCTGAGGCAGTGGGATTATGAATTTGAAACCAATCTGGGATATATGTACATTGAAACCCTGTCTTTAAAGTAAATCAATAATTAAGAAATGGAGCAGTGGAAGCCTACTTACCTTTTTCTGATTTGATTGTTACATACTGCATACATTTATTGACTTGTCACACTGTATGCCTTTTGATACGATTAAAATAATAAAAGAAACTAGGTATTTGATTGAAGTCTACTGAAATTTTTTTCTTTAAAAAGAAAATAGCAAAACTCTTGTGCCTTCCAAAGCTTAATCTTTTAATGAGTTCGTGTATTCTTTTCCAAATGTGACATTAACTAACATTTCAGTGTCAGTGAGGTGAGTCAGATTTGTGTGTGAATTGTCTTGGAACCCTAGTATTATCTGTTGTGTCACCTGCTCCTTGTTTCCAGTCCAAACTATGGTAGTAAAAAGAATATTTTTTAGGAAAAAAGACATTACTAGGTATAGCACACTAACCAGTCTTGTTATAAAATAGAAGTGGGACAGCAGGCCTCTGGTGTTGTCACTGCAGTTCTGCAGTGTGTGTGGGAGGCAGATGACTCACTGTCAGATGGCTGCTGGGCTGCCTGCTGGGGTTTTCCTTTTCTATAGCACAGACTTTTTTTTTCCTTTTCATTTTTCACAAATATGAGAGGGCTATAATTTATGATTAAGGGAATGTTTATTATAAATTATATTTGCTTTTTAGCCTTAAGTAAAGTAGGAGTCCAGTAGCTAAAGATATATTTTAATGTAATCGTTGAGTTGGTTTTTTTTTTTTGTGACTGTAGATATGTATGGCACATCTTCTTCATGACTTTGGATTGTACTGATGGTTCTAACTCAGGGATTCCAGCCTGCTTAGCAAGTGCTTTATCACTGAGTCACATCCCCAGCACTGCTGTTCTGTGATTTCTTTTATATATAATTGAGAACAGCAGGGATGACTCTGTAAGGAAGTACTTTGCTGCAGCATTAAATCATAGTATACTTGGACCTTCTACTATGAAGACTTAGAATAAGATTAACTCATATACTATTATGTATACTTAATATACTTTTCATTTTCCTATTGAAAATGCTTTAGAAGGTTCTTTAAGATTTTTAAATTACTTTTTTATTTTTAATTGTGTGTGTGTCTTTGTACACATGTATACAGGTGCCCAAAGTGCAAATATGTTCAGGAGGCCAAAGATGTTGGATCCCCTTGAACTGGAGTTACAGGGGTTATGAGTCACCTAACATGAGTGCTGGACACACAAATAGACTCCACCTACAAAAGCAGACTACTTTTCCAAACTGTTCAGGCACCTCTCCAGCCTGTGTTTAACATTTTTAAAAACCTGCTGTTTGCTGGGCAGTGGTGGGACACACCTTAATCCTAGCACTCAGGAGGCAGGGGCAAGCATATCTCTGACTTTGAGGCCAGCCCAGTCTACAGAAGAAGTTCCAGGATAGCCAGGACTTTACAAAGAGAAACCCTGTCTAAACAAGCCAAAACAACTAAAAAAACAAAAACAAAAAAAAACCCTGCTGTTCGACTGATCATAAGTATATAAAGTATGAAAGGAAGATTTTAGTGGAGCATTTCTTATTTTTCTGGATTTACAGATAATAAGGAAAGGTTGCTAACAAATCAATATGTTGTGAGACTGTTTATCAAACTGCTGTATGCTCAACTCTGTTCACTTACCAAATCACTATAATATGTCTACCTTATAAGAAAATTTCAGTTTACTTAAGCACTTTCATATTATTCATATAAAATGTAATCTTGGCAAAGCTGATGTAGAAGCCAGAAAAAAGAACTCACAAGTTTATAGATCTGAGAAGAGAGACCTTTTGAGATATTCTGAAGTAACTGTCACAATAAGGTAGAGAATGTTGTCTTTATCAAATAGATTTGTTTCAGTGCAAGTACTAGAAATCAACGTGGTAAATTAAGGGTACAGGAGAGTATAAAGTTAGAGGCTAACTGCCCTGGTTCAAATCCTGCATCTACTTCTTAATTTTTTCAATTAGTTAAAGTTAATTAAGCTTTTCACTGTTTAATTTTCCTAAAAGAGTCAATAAGAAGTTACTTGAAAACTGCTCACTTAGTGCTTGTTTTCTTCACCTGGTTTGATTTATTGATACACAATAAATGGGAACATTTTTCTTTCAGATCTTAGAAGTACTATGAAGAAAATCAAGGGAAGAGAATGAGAATGCTAGGCATGGTAGTACATGCTTTTAATTCTAGTATTGAGGAGGCAGAGGGAGACAGATCTCTGTGAGTTGGAGGCCAGCTTGGTATACATAGTAAGTTCTAGGCTAGCTAGGGCTACATAATGAAGCTGTGTCTCAAAAATTAAGAGAACTGAAAATGAGTATAGGAGGAGGGAGACAGTGTTATACATCCTAGGGTGGAAATGTTTGAACAGATACAAGTGATAAAACATAAACCATGGAAAGATCAGACAAAAGTTGGGCACTGAGGCATGAGCACAGCACATAGAGATGTTTATCTTGCCGTTTAATGATGTACACTTTATAAGTGAAGGAAAGTACCTGCAATTTTACAATTTAAAAGCTCTTATTTTCATAATTGTCCTAACTTATTCTAAAAGATGTGGTAAAAGCTGTTTAGGAGGATATATCTGAAATCTTTCCCCTTTTATCCTATAGCACAGTAGAGAAAGCTAAATTGCTCATAATCATATCTTTTTCCTCTTTATATTGGCCTTAAAATGTTTTAGGTTTATTTTATGTGTATGAATATTTTATTTGCATGTATGTATGTGCAACACATGCATGCTTAATGCCCTCAGAGCTCAGAAGAGGTATTGGATCCCCTAGAACTGGAGTTACAGTAGTTGTGAGCCAACATGTGGGTGCTGGGAACTGAGCACAGGTCCTCTGTGAGA
>CAJQZJ010031868.1:2571198-2583763 GCA_907164525.1 Lophiomys imhausi
TTTTTTTTTTTTTTTGAGACAAGGTTTCTTTATGTAGCCCTGGCTATCCTAGAACTCTGTAGACCATACTGGCCTTGACATCACAGAGATCCTCCTGCCTCTTCCTCCGAAGTGCTGGAATTAAAGGCTTGCACCACCATTATAGACAGTTTAAAACTGCATGTGGGTGCTAGGATTTGAATCTGGGAATTTTGGAAGAACAGCTAGTGCTCTTAACCACTAAGCCATCTCTCCAACCCCAAGATAGACTATTAATATGTAGTTCAGGCTAGCTTCACATTCACAATCCTCCTGTCTCTACCTCCCAAGTACTGGGATTACAGGTGTGTGCCACCATGCCATGGCATGTTATTCTTATTATATCTGATAAAATAATCTCCTATTTTTTCCAACAAAGGATAATATTATTAGATAGCTAACATCCATAGTATATATTCCACATTTAATATTTACTAATATATTATTAGATAGCTAACATCTGTACAAATATTATATACTTAATGTTTGCAGAGTATTGTGATCCTGTCAGAGGAGCAAGAAATAGGCCTACAATACCAGATCAAGACAATTTTAGAAAAATTTTGTTTATGAATATAGATTAAAATATTACATATTCACTTATTAGACCTAGTAGGGCATTAAAGTTTAGCAAGTGTGACACAGAAAATGTAACATGAGGACCTGGGGCGATGACTCAGTTGGTTAAATCCTTGCTGCAGAATCACTTGCTGAGCTTAGACCGCCAACACTTATGTAAGAAGCCAGTTTGGAGTGGTGTGCCAGTAATTCCAGCATTGTAGAGGGCAGACACAGGAGGGTCCCTGGGGCCTGTTGGGTTACCATTCTACTGTGAGTCCCAAGTCCAGTGAGAAATAAGATGGAGAACAATTGAGGAGGGCACCCAACATCAGCCTCTGGCTTTCTTGTTCATACATGCATGTGATGACCTGCACACATGTGGACTTTTACATCCACATGAAGAGGTACACATCCATATATAAAACATAATGCATCATAACTAGCCAGTGGATAAATGTAATAGGAAATTGATATCTCAGCCAATATGAAAAAAATATTTGAAGTTTACTGTTGTAATTGTAGAAATCTCTTACAAAACAAGGAATGGAACTTTGTAACTCTGTAAAAAGTAATATGCTAAGCTCCATATGCTAGTGTGTGCTTATATTGTACAGCTACTGGGGACCAAGTACAAGGGAAAGGTACTTGAGCCCAGGAGTTTGATAGCCCAGGCAACATAGCAAGCCCCTATCTTAAATGAAAACTGGGGTCAGGAAGGCTGGACAGATGGTTAAGAGCACTTGTTGCTCTCACAGAGGACTTCAGTACAGTTCCCAGCATCCATGTCAGGCCTCTCACAACCACCTGTAATTCCTGCTTCATGAAAGCTGATGCCCTCTTCTGGCCTCTGCAAGTTCCTACATACACACAGCAGACACAGAAACACACACATGCACATGAATAAAAATTTTAAAAAATACCTAGGGAGAGAGCTCAGTGGGTAAAGCACTTGCTCTGCAACCATAAGTACTCACGTTCAACTTCCCAACACCCATGCAAAAAGCCATGTGTGGCGCACGCACCTGGATCCCTGACACTGAGGGGCAGAGATAGACAGATTCTGCAAGTTCACTAGTTAGCTAGCCTACCCAAACTGGCAAGCTTCTAGCTCAGTGAGAGACCCTGTCTCAAGGGAGTAAGGGGAGAATGATGGAGGAAGAACACAATGTCCTCTTTCTGGGCATGTACGTGTGTACAGTTACATACATGCTACACACACACAGATAGATGAAAACACAACTAATATACTAAAACAGAAATCTTTTACTTAATAGAGAGTAGAGAAACTTCAGAAGCATTTTGTTTAAAAATCAAGATTATTACTATGACTCTATTCAGTAGAATATGAAAATCCTGAATAATGAAATAAGAAACTTGTCTTCTGTTGCTGTGATAAAAGCTATTACCAAAAGCAACTTGGAAAGGAAATGGTTCATTTCATCTTACACTTCCACCACTAAGACAAGTCAGGGCAGGAACTCAATCAGGACAGCCACTTGGAGGCAGGAACTGAAGCAGAAGCCATGGAAGGGTGCTCCTTATTGGCTTGTCCAGCCTGCCTTGTCACCATCTCCCCTAGGTGACACCACCCCTGTGGGTGGGCCCAGCCACATCAATCATTTTCAAGAAAATGCCTCTCCCCTAGGTGACACCATCCCTGTGGGTGGGCCCAGCCACATCAATCATTTTCAAGAAAATGCCCCATAGACATAATCGATAGGGCCATTTTTTTTTATTGAGGTTCCTTCTTCCCAGGTGACTCTAAAATTGACAGGAAAAAACTAGTAGCACAGTTGTAAAAGGAGGAATTATTTTTTTTAATGTGCTCATGTAAGTAGAAAAGTAATAGAGAAGCAGAATCAATAAGAGTTAGGTGAGGGGTCCTGATTTAAAATAAACAGAAATCAAGAGAAATTTCTATATACTAGCAGAGCATACAATCTTTACAGTAGCAATAAAAAATAGAGGTCATAGCTAGGCATGGTGGCTGGCATGCTGTTAATCCCAGTATTTGGGAGACCAAGACTAGAGAATCCATGAGTTAGAGGCCAGCTTGGTCTACATAGCTCCAAGCCAGGCAGAGGCTACATAGTGAAACAGATTTTGTATGTTTGTATTTTTTCCCCCTTTTTCTTTCTTTCTTTTTTTTTTTTTTTTTTTGCGGTTTTTCGAAACAGGCTTTCTCTGTGTAAGAAGTTTGACTGTCCTGGACTCACTCTGTAGACCAGGCTGGCACCTGCCTCTGCCTGCCAAAGTGCTGGGATTAAAGGTGTGTGCCACCATAGCTGGCTTGTTTTTTTTTTCTATCAAAAGCATTTTAGAACTAATATATTACCAGAGAAGATTATCTGAAAATAGTCCACACTTTAGAGTAGATTAAAAAGGTATCATTTCTTGTGTCAGAAAAAGGCTCAGTGGGGTAAAGCTACTTGCCGCATAAGCTTGGTAACCTGAGTTCAATTCCCAGAACCTACATAGAGATGGAAAGAGAAACTCCACAAAGTTGCACAATTTTACAGCCTCTATAGCTCTGTAGTGTGTATACGTGCACACACACACAATTTTTGACAATGCCACTTCACTCTATTACTAACCACATTTCTACCTGATTTCATATTTCAATGCTAGAGATTGTACCCCATGCTTGCTAAACACTCTCCTACAGAGCTACATCTCAGCCCACTGTAGCTGAATCTTCTGAGTAAATCAGTAATCACTCTCAAGCTCATTTGCTCTTAGGAAAACAAAACAGAAGAGTAAATAAGGAGGGGATGTTCTCCTGTTGGGTATTAACAGAAATCTATAGTAGTAAAAACATGTGGTATTGGTGTGATAACAGACAAGTGGACAGAGTAGGGTAGACTTACACATATATGGATCATTGATACTGCATAGTGTTTCACAAATCAAGTGAGGGAATTATGGATTATTTTGGATAGCAGTGGAAAACTATTAAGTGTTTGAAGCAAATGAAACTGGGTTGCTTCCCAGCTCCACATACAAAGGTAAACTAAAAATAGGTTAAAAATTTAGGTATGAAAGGAAACACTTTCACATTAATAGAAAACAGAATTTTTTTTTTTTTTTTTGGTCTTTCGAGACAGGGTTTCTCTGTGTAACAGCCCTGGCTGTCCTGGACTTGCTTTGTAGACCAGGCTGGCCTCGAACTCACAGAGATCCGCCTGCCTCTGCCTCCCAAGTGCTGGGATTAAAGGCGTGCGCCACCATGCCCGGCTAGAAAACAGAATTTTTAAGACGTACTTTGCATATGCTTCTGCCTGTCTGTGTGGATGTGTACATGAGCATGCACATGCTGTTGGAAGCCAGAGGCATCAGATGCCCTGGAGCTAGGGCTACACAGTCAGGAGGGGCTCAGTGGGGGGATGGGGAACAAATTAGGGTCTTCTGCAATAGCAATGTGTGTTCTTAACTTCTGAGCCATCTTTACAGCCCTAGAAAAGACAGGTGTATGGTAAGACATTTGCTCCCAAGCCCAATGACCTGAGTTCAATTCCTGGGACCCACGTGGTAGAAAAAGAAACTCCCAAAAGTTGTCCTCTAACTTCCACATGTGTGTTTGCCACATAATCCCCTTTACCCCCCCCATAAAAATAATTAAGTGTGTATATATAAATAAATAAATTTTAAAGAAAACATCTTAAAAGACTATTTTTGTTATTTAGGATTAGAAAAGAACTTCTTAAATTTTCCTTAAGCATAACAACAAGAGAAAGCAGCAAAGGGACTGGAGAGAGGGCTCAGTGGTTAAGAGTGCTTCCTGCTCTTTCAAAGGACCCACATTTGGTTCCCAGCACTCACATGATAGCTTGTAACCATGTGTAAGTCCAGTTCCAGGGGATCATATACCCTTTTCTGGCTTCTGTGGGCACTGGGTACACATGCGTACAACAACAGACATTTTCATGCAAAACACTCATACACATGAAATAAATATAAATTTTAAAGGAAGTTTTCAGTAAATTAAATTGATGGTCTACTGTCTAAAATGTATCTAAAAGGTAGAGCAGACAGATGAGAAAAGGAAACTAGAAATATTACTATAGACCTGTGGATAATCTTTCAAACAGCAATGACACAACATTCTTCACTAGTTTGAATGGCAAAAACTATATAGCTAGGTGTTGCTGAGTACTGTGGGATCTGGTACTGGTATGCTATTGGTGGGTATATCATCTGGAGTAGCTATTGTAGACAATATGCTGGATACCTTGAGTCCTCAGCATATATGGTTGAAAAAATTAGATGAAATTTGAGTGTCCTCTACGAGGGGCAAAGATAGAAGGTAAAGAATGGAGAAAGCAGCCAGGTGTGGTGGTGTCCACCTTTAACCCCAGCACTCAGGGGGCAGAGGCAGGAGGAGGGTGTGAGTGTGCACATGCAGAATGAAATTGCCAGGGTTGGAAGAAGTGAATGGTGTAGCACAGAGCAGCATGGTGGATGTCAAAAACACCAGAGAATGATGCTTTACATAATGAGAAATGTCTTCACAAAATAAAATATACATTTTTCTATCATTTAAAACAAAATCATGAAGTGTGTTTAATATTTATGTGTGGTTGAAGAAAGAAATAGAGATGAAATAGATTTTTTTGTAAAGAAAGCTGTGAAAGATTTGATCCTTACCTAAGGTGCTAATAGTGCGCATTAGTCATCTCAGAGTGCTTGTGAGCCCAGCAACAATGGTGTTGTCTCATGGTTGACCAGGTGGCTGTGAGAGCAGAGCATTTGAGGCAGTGATACTTACAGGTTGAGGCTCTGTAACTTAGCTTACCAATAAAACAGCACTCATATAAGTGAATACTTACTATCTACCATAGCTCTAAATATCCTATACTGTTAAAAAACAAAGTAGCTTTATGCACTATTTAGATTTCTGTCAAACGACCTTAAAAACTGAATTCAAGTAATAGAGACAAGGTAGGATATAAAAATATTTTTTAAATGGGTAGGGGAATGGGGAGGATCAGGGAGGAGCTGAGGGAGGGGAAAGAATAGAATAAAAATATCATATAATTCTAAGAAAATGACTGTTTAAAAAAACAAAGACACAGTGCTTTGGGACTGGAGAATTGACTCAGCAGTTAAGAGTACTGGCTGCTCTTCCAGAGGACCTGAGTTCTGTTCCCAGCACCCACATGGTAGCTCACAGCTGCCTTTAACTCCAGTTCCCGAAGATCTGATGCCCTTTTCTGGCTTCTTTAAGTACTGCACACACACACATGGTATACAAACTGACAAAACACCATACACATACTATAAAAATAGATAAATCTAAAGGGGGTGCTGGAGATGTGGTTCAGCAGTTTCTTGTTGTATTTATTGCTCTTGCAGAGGACCCAGGTTCTGTTTCCAGCACTTACATCAAGCAGCTTACAACCATGTAATCCAGTTTCAGGACATCTGATACCATCTTTTGTTTCTGGGATCACCTGTATGCATGTGGTGTCCATGAACACACATAGGTGCACACACATTCACATAGATATTTTTAAAAGAAATCAGGGAGATGGCTCGGTGGTTAAGAGCACTTGTTCTTGCAGGTTTCAGTTCCCAGTACTCATGTGGTAGCTCACAACCATCCCCATCCCCCGGTCCAAGGTGTCCAACGCTTTCTTCTGACCTCCAGGAGTCAGGCACACACATAGTATATGTATATACTATGTATATACTGTGCAGGCAAAGCACTCATACACATAAAATAATGCTTTAAAAAATTAAATCAGCTTAATGCTCATGTTAATAGCATTGTCCAAAATAACCATTGTCCATGTTCATATATTGTCCACAGTAACCAAGAGTGAAAGTGACTCAGATGTCTACCATTTAGTGAATGAACAAGACAGTACATTAGTACAATATGGTATTATCACATGCTACAACACAGATGATGATTTTACTTATCAGCTGTCTAAAATAGGGAGAAGATGATGCAGTTTGTGGGCTTAGAGTTTCAGGTGTGCAAGAGGGAAAGTTTGGAAACAATGAACAATAATGTTCATTATGTTATTGTGCCTTATACTACTGAACTTTGAGAGGTACAGTTCAGACCTGCTTGAAGCTCACTTTGCCATCCAGGCCAGCCTGGAACTCACAGCAATCTTCCTGCTTCAAGCGGCCAAGTACTGAAGATCATAGACATGAGCCACTATGTCTAACATCTAGAGTCTAGATTTTATATTATGTACTGTCTTATCACTATTAAAAAACAATCAAAGCCGGGTGGGGTGTTGCACGCCTTTAATCTCAGCTTTCGGGTGGCAGAGGCAGGTGGATCTCTGTGAGTTCAAGGTCAGCCTGGTCTACAAAGTGAATTCAGGACAGTGAGGGCTACACAGAGAAACCCTGTCTCGGAAAACAAACAAAATAAAAAAAAAATCAAAAAGCATCTATAAAGTTCATTTCTTAGTGATAAGTGATTATATGCTGATATCTGCTTGCTAATTGATTGTTACCATTGATCCCGTGTGACAGGATAAAATTTTCTTATCCTTTCCTAGGCATCTTTAGCAGAGACAGATAAAATCACCCTGGAGGTAGCAAAACTCATCAAAGATGACTTCCTACAACAAAATGGGTACACTCCTTATGACAGGTACGCTGTGCTCATTTCCCTTTTTATTTGAGGATTTTTTAATTGTGTTTTGGTAAAGAGCTGCCTGAACATTGAAAACATTCTCATACAAGTACATTCTGACTCAGTGTATTGCTTATTTTGTATTTTCGTAGCAGACATCTAGTGTGTCCCTTTGTCTCCATGTGCTTGTTAGTCAAGTTCTGACAGTTTTGTCATTCACGTAGCCTTCTATAATTAGAGTGAATTATGGCTTTGTATGCAGACCTGGGGAGCATCACCTGCCTTAGCTTTCTTCCCTGCTATTTCCTACATCCTTGCCTAAGTATTTATTTTGTGCTTTCCCTTCGTTATTTCCCCGAGTCCCTAATTTCTTGCTACAGAGACCTTGCTGAGTGCCCCTCATACTTTCTTCCCCCCCTTCCCAGTGCTTGCCAGTTTTCATTTTCTCTACTAGTGCTATTGCTTTTTAGTGAGCCCTTTCCTTTTAAACATTAAGAATTTGAGCCTCTTGTCTTACTTAAGCTAGCCTTCTCTCTCTCTCTAATCATATTTGACTCCATTTTAGAAAAAGAGCTAGAGAAATGGCTCCCTGTACCTGATTTTAAGCCCCGCAAAGCCAAGCACAGTAGCACACTTCCCTATGGTAAGGTGGATGCTGGAGACACAATCCTAGGAAGCTTATGGGCCAGCCAGAAGCTGATGTGGTACACACAGCAGTAGACAGCAGAGACTGTCTCAGAGAAGGTGGGAGACAAGGACTGACACCCAAGATGAAAACTGAGCAAATAGAAGGATTGAGCAGAACTTATGGCTAGTAAAAAACAGGCCAGTGTGTCAGCCTCAGAACTGATTTGCCTGAGTGGAACTGCTGCACAAAGAGAACAAGGGCAGAATTCTTTAGGAAGACTATGACAGGACACATGAAACTGAGTGTTTGCTCCTGTGTGTCTATGCTGTTAAAGGTGTGGGTAGATAAAAATGAATATACTAAAGGGAGCAGAAGGCTTGGGCAGGGGGGTGGGGGCACAGCTTAACTGGCATACCCAAGAGCCGGGTTGAACACAATGAGAAAAGGTGAGGAAGGAGAGATGGGAGGATTCGGGGAGAACAGGGTAACTTCAGCAGCTTTGCTCTTCTCTACTTTCCTGATATTCATTATGATCCCTGATCACAAGTAAGTCTTTACAACTCACTTGTTCACCACTTGAGTTACATATTTAATTGTTTGTACCAAGACAGGGTGCTTACAAGTCATCAGAATGTGGCAATCCTGTCTCATTGTTTTCTGGTTAACAACTTAAACAGAAAAACAAAACTCTCCTTTCAATAACTGGCATATTCATATCCATCTGTACTATCCACACTATTATTTCAGTCCTTATGTATTATCAAGTAAATAGAAGCAGAATATATATTACTAATGGCTAGTGATTCATAACTTCATGTAGAAGGTGTGAATTGGCTTTGTGGTTGTTTTTGCTAATTTCCTGTTGCTCATTTTTCCTAGGTTCTGTCCATTCTATAAGACAGTGGGGATGCTGTCCAACATGATCTCATTTTATGATATGGCCCGTAGAGCTGTGGAAACTACTGCCCAGAGTGACAACAAAATCACATGGTCCATTATCCGAGAGCACATGGGGGAAATTCTCTATAAACTTTCCTCCATGAAATTTAAGGTATAGTTTCTCTGTACTCTAGCTTTTGTTAGTGAGAAACCAACTTTTCTTCCCTCCCTCACTTTTCCTTTCTTCCTGTCCTATTGAGTTCCAAACCTGACATGAAATGTGCATTTTTCTTTTCTGTTTAAAACTTATTCTCACTTTGTTTATGTGCATTTGTTGTTGATATGTGTGCCGTGTGTGGGTATTCCTGCGGAGGCCAGAAGTGGGTGTTGCATTACCTGGAGCTGGTGCGTGTGCAGTGTGGGTGCTGGGAACTAAGTTTGGTCCTCCGGAAAAGCTGCAAGTCTTTAACTACCAAGCCATCTCTATGCCTCTGAAATTTACACTTTGCATTTTACAATGCTTAGGTTGTATAAAACCAAAAGAGTCTTCCAAGGTATGTTCACTCAGGAATTCCAGTGGTAAAGATTATGGTACATCATGTCTGTTAGGCTGAGAGATGGTTCAGCAGCTAAGCACTTACTGCTCTTGCAGAGGTCTGGGTTCAATTCCTAGCACCCACATGATGGATTACAACTCCTGAAATTCTAATGATCTGGCACCTTTTCTGACTATCTTACACCTGAGGTATACATTCAGGTGCACACACCTGCATGTTTAAAAAAAAAAAAGACTGTAGTATGTCATATCAGTCCTAATGTGTAAATGCCTATTATCTCATCTAGCCTCCACTTTCTTACAAAGTTTAACCAAGTAAGTGAACTCACCGTAGAAACGCAAATGTATGAGTGTTTTTAAAATGTTTGATGAACTGGATTACATTTCATTATATCTGAGTCATGATGTACAGACATATGTAATAATCACCCATTGAAAATGATGCTCTGGGTATGTCTACACTACAGAAACACAGGTCCAATCCTGAGGACCTGGATTCAGTTAAATGATCTGTGTTAGATTATCGCCCATGTTTCACTTCTTCATCCGAGGGTGATACTCCCAGGCTTTGAACAGGAAATTCCCTGAATTTTAACTTCCATTTGTAAACACACGTGCGTCTAAGATGTAATGCTATAAGATTCCCACTACTGGGGCTGGAGAGATGGCTCAGTGGTGAAGAGCACTGGCTGCCCTTCCAAAGGCTCCGGGTTCAAATCCCAGAACCCACATGGCAGTTGACAACTGTAACTCCAAGATCTGACACCCTCACACAGACATACATTCAGTCAAATCACCAATACACATAAAATAAAAATTAAAAAAAAGATTCCCATTACTGTACACATTGATGAAGTTTGATCATTGAGTGTTAGTAGCAGGCAAAATTCAGAAATAAAATTTTGATTTTGTTTTTAGTCCATTTGTACATTTCCACTATAAAAGAAAATGGGGTAATTTTGACTCCTGTATGATTTACCAGTGTACCTCAACTTAATCTGGCACTGCATATTAATAAGTAACATCTCACATCTTGAAAATTGTTTTCCAGAGATAAATTTGTATTCTTTTTCAGGATCCAGTGAAAGACGGGGAGGCAAAGATCAAGGCTGACTATACACAACTTCTTGAAGATATGCAGAATGCATTCCGTAGCCTTGAAGATTAGAACTGTGATTTCCTTCCTCTTCCTCAGCAAGCTCATTTGTGTATATTTTCCTGGATTTCTCATTTCAAATCCTTTGCTTCCATATTGTGCAGCTTTGAGATTAGTGCCTATGTGTGTTATTCTTTGTTTTGCTGTTTCTTTGGTAGGTCTTATAAAACAAGCATTCCTTTGTTCCAGTGTTTGAAGGGGCTCCCTGACCTTTATCTGAAGTGGTGAATGTAGTGCACATGATACACAATGGCCACCCTACTGTAAACTTGTATGTAAGGTGACTGCCTTCCCTTGTCTCCAATAAACTGTAAACGGGACTACTGCATGTACTCTGTTGGGAATGGAAGGCCAGATCTCTGTACCTGTGGATAGGTACTTAGGAAATGACTCTGCATTTGTAGTCAGACCATTTGCAACTTAGTGTTTTGTTGAGTAACAGTTTTTCAGGAAATATTTCTATTTAAAAACATAAAAGATTAATGTTCCAATTACTTGTAGCTTCCCCAGTATCAATCAGGACTGCTAATGGGAACTATTTTGTTTTTATAACAGGCATTTGCAAGGCTGAGCATAATAGATAAATCAGTTTCCTCTGAAAATGTGAAAGAAAGAAAGAAAAATAACAGCCAAGTGGTCAAATTATATCAACATCATCTTGTTAAAACATATTTTATTTCACTAAGAGAAATACAATATCAAGGACTTTTATACACTCAATTACTAGGAAATCTTTTTTAAGTACAATTTTTAAAAAATCATTGAAAATGTGATGCACATCACAGCCATTCTTTTCCTCAAACTTAGACCCACGAGCTTCTCAGATTGGCAGCAGGGTGGGAATTAGAATGCCACAAAGAAACAGATGTGCCCATAGGCAGTTTGCCCTTAGAAGAACTACAGCTGTGCTGTGGTAATTTTGGGGGCCCAAGTGGCATTGTTTTCATAAGGTGCATGTGTCATATGTGTGTTTGCTATTGAAGTTCTGAAAACAGCGAGTTTACCAATTGCAGAAAATACTACTTTTGTGTGTTTTCTTACTGGCTCAGAGAGCTTCTCAAAGTATCTGGTCATAGCAGCATGACAGCTTCCATTCTGTTGATAGAGATGAAAGTTCTTCTTGTATTTAACTAATAACAAAATCTGGGACATAGAAGAAAAGATCAATTTTGTCTTACCTTCTCTGTATGTTTAAATAATAATTTCCATGTTTGCATAATAAGGCTCATTTCTGAGAGCTTGGAGAGCAAGCTCCTTATTCACTCTGTGGCTGATAGTGCTGGCGCCATGCTTCCTCTTCAGGGGCAGAGGGTGTTGGAACATGCCTAAGTACGCTCAAGTACACAGGTGGAGTAACTTAAAGTATTTATTTTACACCTTGGTATGCTATTTAAATTATCAGGTGGTACATTTCTTTTGGTCTTTTGGGTAGACATTGTCACGATACAGTTCAGACGTGATGTGTAAGCCCTTGCTAGTGCATCTCTTTACACAATGGACTGCTAGTCAGGAAGGCTATTCTTCCGCGTAACATTTTAAAAACTATTAAACAATGTTGAGAGATAAAGATTATGCAATGACTTGCTGAGATATGGGTTAATGGTGCTGCTCAATCAGTTTGCTTCCAATGTGCTTTGTGTCCAGAGGCTCTGACTAGTGGAAATGAAAAAGATTTCAGAAACCTACTTACACCTACCAGCAATCTAGGCTTGTAATCAGAATGAATGATCCAAAGAAGCTACTTGACCAAGTTTGTTTTTCATTGTCCTGGATTTGATATGTGCGTTCTTCCTGTTTTTAAGAATGTTGATGTATGAGTGTGAAGAAGCTAGAGAAATGATGTGCAGATTATCACTGTAACTTTCCCTAACCCACATTGTAGTTTCAGATCGTTCACTCATAGTGTTTCTGTAGTTAAGGATGTGTTAAAATACAGCAGTCTTTTAAAAAGATTATGCAGTTCTCTATTTATTGTGCTGTGCCTGGTCCTAAGTGCAGCCAGTTAAACAAGTTCATATGTATTTTCCAGTGTTAAATCTCACACCTAGAGAAAGTTTCATCCTGAACAATGAATAAAAGAGGTTATATAAATTGCCTCCTTATCCTTAAGACTTCACTATCTTTATGTTAAGAGTAATGAATAATTATTAAAATCTATGAAAAATAAAAAAA
>CAJQZJ010031868.1:2584163-2595280 GCA_907164525.1 Lophiomys imhausi
CAGTGCCCAGTCAGTGCTACTCAGTCCAAGAAGCTGGATACCTCAGCACAACAAGGATTGATGAAACTTCAAGAGCTCATGCAGAAAAGCTAGAGCAGATGCAGACTGGCATCCGTAAAGTGACTGCAACAGCAGCAGACATTTGTTCCACCAAGACTCCTCTCCCCCCCCCCCCACCCCTACTCCCACTCCCGTCCTACTGGATAATGTCAGCCACATTTAGGGTTGGCCTTTCCCTCTTAGTTGGTGTACTAACCATCTCGGAATGGCTGCACAGACGTTGAGAAATGTACTTTACTAATATAGTCATCTCTCATGACTAATATAGTCAGGGTTCTCTAGGGGAACAGAATATATATAAAGAAGGGTTATTGGATTGGCTTATACAATATGCACTGAGTAGTCCAAAAATGGCCGCTTTACACGGGCTATGCGTAGAATCTGGTGACTGCTCAGGCCACAGGCTGCAGACTTAGCATCACAGTCTGGTGCTGAAGGGCCAAAGGATTTCTGAAGAGCCACCGGTCTTCAGCCATGTTGGGAGTCAAGGAGACTGAATTCTGGTATCTGTGAAGAACGGTAACAGCAGAGTAGATGAATTTGCCTGCCCAACATGAAAACCAGCAGGAAAAAAGCAAGTCTTTTCTCTTGGCCTCCTCATACCTGGGCCACTGCTGGAAAGTAATGCCCAGATCAGCTCATGTAACCAAGAAAATCTCTCATGGGCATGTCCAGATACTTCTCAATTAGTTGATTCTAGATCCACTAAAATTGACTACCAAGGTTAACCATCATATAAGGTATTATTAGTTAGGGTTCTCTAAAGAAACAACTGCCTTGGTTAGGGATTTTTTGCTATGGGGAGATAACATGACCAAGTCAACTCTTACAAAAGAAACCATTTAAATGGGGCTGGCTTACAACACAGAAGTTTAGCCCATTGTTGTCATGGTGGGATGCAGGCAGACATGGTATTGGAGAAGGAGCTGAGAGTTCTACATCTGGATACACAGGCAGCAGGAAAAGAATGCCACTAGATCTGGTGTTGAGCTTCTGAGACCTGAATGCCACTTCTCTCTTCTGAGACCCTAGTGATGTACTTCTTCCAACAAAGCCACACCTATTCTAGCAAGGACACATCTCCTAATAGTGATGCTCACTGTGAGTCTATGGGGACCATTTTTATTCAAACCACCACAAGAACTGATAGAATATATATATATGGGGCTTATTAGCATAGCTTACAGAGTATTCCAAAAATGGCTGTCTCCCAGTAGAAAATCCAAGAATCCAGTAGTCGTTCAGTTCATGAGGCTGGATGACTTAGCTAGTGTTAATACACTTTGGAATCTTGTAGAAGGAGGCTCTACTACCAATGAAGGAATGAACTTGAGAGTACTTCCTTCTGTCTACCATGTCCTTTAAATAGGCTGTCTCCAGAAGGTGTGGCCCAGATTTAAGGTGGATTTTCCCACAAATGATTCAATCAAAAAAAAAAATCTCTCAGAGGTACACCCAGCCATTTGAGTTTTAATTAATTCTAAATGTAGTTAAGTTGATAACCAAGAATTACCATCACATTAGTATAACAAAAATTTAAAAGTGGCAGTTTTCTCTAACCAGCTAGCTCCCACATAATGAGACAGAGAGACTTATTTAACAAGCTTCAAGGCACAATAACTGATCATTATTACTCTATTCTAATCCTCTAAACTAACCTAGCTATTTTCCAGTCAAAATCCCCATGATACTTGCATTTTATGGCCTTCTCTGCTCTGGCTGTCTTCTCACCATGGAACTCCTCATGGCTCAATCCTCCCTTTCTCCTCTCTCTTCTCCCCTCACTAGAATTAGAAGTCCAGCCCTGTTCTCCCTACTACTCAGTCATTGGCTGATCAGCTTTATTGACAAATCAGAATAAATAGGGAGCAATGTTTACACAAACTTGAGACAGGATATTCTTAGAGTACACATTACAATGCCATGTTCAGATTGCAACCAGATATGTGTGCAGAGAAATCAGCATTTGAGTAATACAAGGATAATCTCTACATAGTGCACAATAACGTTATCTCAACACATTAGGATATATTTCACTCATTCATTCATTCACTCATTTATGTATTTATTTATTTTGGTTTTTTGAGACAGGGTTTCTTGTGTGACAGTACTGGCTATCCTGTAACTCACTTTGTAGACCAGACTGGCCTTAACTCACAGAGATCCGCCCACCTCTGCCTCCCAAGTGCTGGGATTAAAGTCATGTGCCACCACACCCAACTATATTTTATTTCTTAAACATGGTAGTTTTTAGCAATTTCCAAAGGAATGAAGCAACATAGAATGAACAACATGGAATTGCTACTGATTGCTAAGTTTACAGAGAAAAATACTTAAAATTCATGGGAAGGCTTATTCATTACAGAATGGGTTACTTTTAGTCTGCTAGCTAGGTAATATCCCAATGTCTTCAGGATATTATTTTAATGTATTGCTACAATTATAAGAACACAAATGAAATCAGTTTTCTCAAGTGAGTGGTAAAATCTCACTGAAGTTGGCCCAGGAGTTAGTTTCCTTTGGAAGTTGGCTCTGAAACAAATATTTGAGTTTAGCTTCTCCTGGAAACATCATTGAGGGGGTAGCACAAAATAGAGACAGACTAGAAAGAAACCAATAAAAGTCATTGTCACCAGGCAGTGGTGGCCCATGCCTTTAATCTCAGCACTCAGGAGACAAAAGCAGGCAGAGCTTTGTGAGTTCATGGCCAGCCTGTCTACAAAGTGAGTTCCAGGATAGCCAGGGCCACACAGAGAAACCCTGTCTTGAAAAACAAAAATCAAGGCAACAAACCTCACCCTTGGACACAATGCTGCTGGGGAATTCTGGGAACTAGGGAAGGACCTGCATTTCAGTTATCCACCAAGTGTGCAAGAGTACATCAGTCATCAGGTGACAGCCAGGGCTGCTCTTCAGGCTCTAGTACCCCTCTGGTTAAGGCACAATACGCCAGCAGTCACAACTGGTAGATCCTGAGATCCTGAGGGCAAGAGAGGTGGTGGTAGGGAGGTGAGGGTGGTGATAGGAGCAGCAGGGGATAAAGGGAGAGGAAGTTTTAACTTGGTTACCATGTTACATGACCTGCTGGAGTGGGAAGCAATGGGGGTGGGGACAAAGGGCTACACTCACCAGGACATGCAGGTTTGGGGCAGGGGTCTAGCTTTGGATCTCAGAATGAGATTTACTCCAGGTGGCTCCCCCTGGGGCCACAGCTCCCTGGCCCCACACAGCCCCTGCCAATCTTCTACTGAAAGTTGTTCCCATAAAGATGTGAAGAATCATTGCCTAGAACATGCAGATGTGTACAGTCACAAAGATATACAGAACATGACAGGCATGACTCTCACAGTCTTAATATTTAAAGAAGCCGAGCAAAAAATAAATACCGAATTTGTTTAAAATTCAAAACCAAAATTTGAAGTCAGGACAGCAGCTGCATGCGCCTAGAAAAGAGGAAAATAACAAACGTCTCAGGGGGCTTCAGGGTGTTAGTGATGCTCTGGGTCCTGCAGATATGTGTGTGTTAACAGTAAAAACTTATGTGTTGCATGTGCTAAAACTTTACAGAGTACCCCACTAATATGTGTAGGTTTTATGATTATATAGTAATTAGAAAAACATACATACAAGTGATAGATTGAACAGGTTGTATTTATGTAGTTAGAAATATATATGTATGGAACAATTAATGAGAAAAGAGGCCATGAATTTGAAAGAGCAAGAAGGAATGTTTAGTGGGATGAAAGGTAAGGAGGAAATGATGTAATTATAATCTCAAAGTATAAAGAATTTTAAAAACCAATTTCCAAAAAATGACACATGACTCAAGTCTTTATGAATGTAAGTACGTTTACTGAAAAAAATTTCAACTAAGTAATTTCACACATTTAACTTCATTCTACCCTATGAAACATCATGTTTTAAAAATACTACTAGATAGCTTAGCAGATAAGAACTCTTGCTCTTGCAGAGGCCTGGGTTGGATTCTTAGCATCCACTTGGGTGGATAACCAAACCACCCAAAACTCCAGTTCCAGGGGACCCAGTGCTGTCTTCTGATTTCTCGAGCACCAGCCACACACAAGGTGCACAATTATATATGCAGGTAAAACTACACAAAGAAGCCGGGCAGTGGTGGCGCACGCCTTTAATCCCAGCACTTGGGAGGCAGAGGCAGGCGGATCTTTGTGAGTTCGAGGCCAACCTGGTCTACAAAGCGAGTCCAGGACAGCCAGAGATATTCAGAGAAACCCTGTCTCGAAAAACCAAAAAAAAAAACTACACAAAGAAACAGATCTTAAAAAATAAAATGAAATACTATCAGAGGCCAGTGAGATGGCTCAGCAGGTTAGAAGACACTTGTCATGAAGGCCTGATGATCTGAGTGTGACCCTCAGAATCCACATAAAGGTGGAGAGAACACCAACTCCATAAAGCTGCGCTCTGACCTCACGCTCAGTAAGGCATTCCCATGCCCACACACTCTAAAAATAACTACACTAATAATTTTAAGATGGTCATGGTAGCCACACACCTTTAATTCCAGCACTCGGGAAGCAGAGGCAGATGGATCTTTGTGAGTTCGAGGCCAGCCTGATGTACAAAGAAAGTTCAGGACATCAAAGACTATTAACAAAGAAACCTTATCTGGGGAGGGGAGAATAATGACACTAATAATTTCAAAATACAATTAATGTTGCCTAATAAAATGATTTTATTGTTTGGCTTTTTAACTTGTTCTTTTCTTCCAGGAGTAGAATTTAATTTTATTAAATTTAAATTATTTATTTATTTATTTATTTTGGTGTTGGGGATCAAACTCGGTGCCTTGGCATATTAAGCAAGCAAGTGCTCTATCACCAAGAGCCCTCTACACCCCTAAACTTCTCAATTTAGGAGCTCTCTGAGGTTTTGGTTTTTTTGGTTTTTTTTTTTTTTTCCAACTAGCAACTTGTTTTGTCAGTTAACCTGATAAGGATCTGAGAACTTTTTTGTCCTCAGAACAGAGTGAAGAAGCTAGCCAGATCATGCAGTTATAGAATGCTAATTTGTCTCATCTGCAATGGTTTATATGCAAAGCAGTTGCATACAAGTATGTGTTCTAGTGCTTAATAGTAGTAGTGTGTCCTTCCGCCCTCAAAGTCATAACAAATGGTTAAAAACAGGGTTAAGGTATCAGATAATTATATGTTTTAATTAGATGTTTTCCCAAGTCTCCAGAGATAAGAACTTATAGTATTGTGCTAATAACACTGATGTCTAGGCCCTACCCTACACCAACTTGGCGTCTCTCAAGTCCAGAAGGGATAAGAGGATCAGCGTTTACAAGCTTCCCAGGTAATTCTTACAGTGGGGCAAGTCCCAGGGATGATGCTTGGCTTCAATACTTAGCTCTAAAGGGTAACACGAGAGACTTAAATTGAAATAAGTATGCTCTCAAACATTCACTAGTTTTATCATAGTCTCAGAATTGTACAATTTTGCCATTTATCTTGACATTCGTTGGTACAAGCACTCAACGGTTCTGTGCTGAGTCACATGTGTTGGCTCAGACTCAAATACTCTGGCAATGGGACAGAGTTTCCCTAAATCATGAAAGTTGAGCAGTATTTTTATACCTATGGATTTCAAATGATTCCATGATTGTTTCGGGAATACACTTGATGGGCTAGTAGTTCCTTTTCTCTATGTGTCTCTAGAAGCAAGAGATTTTAAAAGGAATCAAAAGGATACAATTCTGAAGGCTTAGTTCATGAATATAATTAGAGGAGTGTAATTTAATCCCATTTTAAAAATTTGTCCATGATTTAAAATTCCTTTTGCTTTACTCTATCATGATGATTCTTCGCTCAGATTTTAACCATCATCTGAATAGCTCTTCTATTTTTATGACTCCCAAATAACTAGTACATTTAGCATTTACTTGATGACTTAAAATTGCACTAAGAGTTTTGGGACACCTTGTGTAAAAGCTCTAAATTGCCTTCAATCACATAAAACCATACTCACAGCCTTTATTTTCAAATCGTGCACTTTATTTTAAAGTCATTATGGACCCCCTTTGTTGCAGTCCCTTAAAAAGTGATTTAGTGCTGCATTTCCCGCCCATTACATGGCAGCCTGGTTCTGTGGAAGCAAATACTAAAATGGAAATTGGGGTACAAGTTCCTCAATAGCAATCAACAATTCAGAAAGGAAGGGGAGCGAAAAAGGATGAGAAGAGAAATCAATGTACGTAGCAGCTTGGTTTACATGCGGCCGCTGTCAGTAGATGTTAGTTCATGAGTATAACTATATGAATATAGTAACTAAGATCTGGGGTAAATATTGCCAGAGTGGACACTCACCCTGAAATGGCTAGGTCTGTGTTTCCTTTTCTCTTAGTTCCCAGATTACAGAACTCACAAGAGGTCTATACCCAGCGTCTTGAAAGAAGGTCTACAAACAAGTATTTCAGCAATAGTATTTGTGAGCTAAAAAGCCAGATTAACTATTTTAGTGTCAGTTAAAATATAAGAGCTCACTGACTATAAATTTAAAAGACTGTCAGGTGAATATTGACCTGATTTGTAGAAACTAATTATCAAATGAGTTTCAGGTGTGGGGTTGGCAAAACATCTCAGCAGTTAAGAATACTTGTGACCCTTCCAGTGTACCAGAACTTGGTTCCATCCACCCAGGTCAGCAGCTCACAGTGACCTGTGACTTCAGCTCCAGGGATCCGGTGCCCTCTTCTGGCTTCTATGGGAGCTGTGTGTGCATGTGCACACACACACACAAAAATCTTTAAAACTGCAGATGTGGCTATGTCCTGGCGAGTTTTATGTCAACTTACACAAGCTAGAGTTATCTGAAAGGGGAGAACCTCAATTGAGATAATGATTCCATAAGATTCAGGCATTTTCTTTATTTTTTTCTTCTTTTTGTTTTGTTTTTCAAGACAGGCTGTTTCTGTGTAGCCCTGGCTATTCTGGAATTCACTCTGTAGACCAGGCTAGCCTGGAACTCACAGAGATCCACCTACCTCTGCCTCCCAAATTCTGGGACTAAAGACATGTGCTGCCCCCCCCCTCTGGTCCTTACAGATTGCCATGTAGTTGCTGGGATTTGAACCCAGGTCTTTTGGAAGAAAAGCCAGTGTTCTTAACTGCTGAGGCATCTCTCCAGCCCCATCAGGCATTTTCTTAATTAGTGATCAATGGGAGAGGACCCAGCCTCCCCCATTGGTGGGTGGTACCATCCCAGGGCTGGTGATTCTGGGTTCTTAAGAGAGAAAGCTAAGCAGGCCATGGGGAGCAAGCCCAAAACAGTATCCCTCCACAATCAGCTCCTGCCTCCAGTTTCCTGTCCTAGTTGAGTTCCTGTCCTGGCTTCTGTCAGTGATGAACAGCAATGTGAAAGTGGAAGCCCAATAAATTCTTTCCTCGCCAACTTGCTTTTTGGTCATGCTGTTTCTTTGGAGCAATAGCAACTCTAAGGCAGAGTCATTTCATAACTAAGGGTATTTTTCTTGGCATTTGAGTCATGCGATTGTTAGTCAAAGTGATAATTAAAAATAAAGTGAAAATAAAAAGACATCATTACGGATCCATTTCTTTCTTGTAGGAGCACCTTGGGTGTTATTAATACTTTGATTAAATTGTTACTAAGTAATTTAATAATTTACTTTGAGCATTCACTGATATACTACTTTCTGTGATGCGCATGAGAATTTTAAATTATAATTGAACAGATCCCCAGGATGTAGAGGTCCTTAGTTAGGAATCATGCAACTGCAAATGCACCCCTACCCCTGCTGCTGCTGCTTTGCTCTTCAAGGAATCTTATGCTTCCCAAAGAGAATTTTGCATGAACCACACTGCCTGTATTAAGTCATACTCACTCCAGATTCAGTGACAGTCTACTTGAGCTCCTTAAAAATAATTTGTAAAGTCAGTCACAATCTATTACATGTAGAAAATGGCCTGTAGCAGGGCACTGTGTCCCATGTCTGTAATTCCAGCATTTGGGAGGTAGAGGCAGAAGAATTGACTCAAGGTTGGACCCATCTACATAGGTAGTTTGAGCCAGCCTGGGCTACCTGAGACCTTGTCACACACAAAAGGGAATACCTTGTCCCCAGTTGGTGGAACTGCTTGGGAAGGATTAGGGGCGTGGCCTCATTGGAGGAGGTGTGTTACTAGGAGCAGTGTTGAGGTTTCAGAAGTCCATGTCATTCCCAGTTAGCTCTCTCTGCCTCATGCCTTTGGATCAGGATGTAAGCTCTCAGCTATTGCTCCTGTGCTATGCCTGCCTCCCTGCTCCTATGCTCTCCACCATAATGATCACGGACTGTAACCCTCCATGAGCCCCAATAAACATTTTCATTTATAAGTTCCTTGGTGTCTTATCACAGCAATAGAAAAGTAACTAAGAAGGGAAGAAGGGACAGATAAAAGACAGAGGATTGCCTGTGCCGTGAGTGAAAGCCATCTGTACCATATTCCCAATGTTCACTGTTGTGAGCGGAGGCTTTGTAATCTGTGCAGACTCTCCACTGTGACACTTTGTCCTCAGGAGATAAATGTGTTCTTTTTCTCCAGATGCATGGAGGGCACCTCTCAGATAACCTGCTTCAGTGGGAGGTCAGAAAATTCAAGCCATTTTAATCACATTTTTCAGAGACAGGTAAGGGAAAGCCAGATATCTTCCTCTTTCTGTAGTTTCCCCAAATTCTCCCAAATGCCCACATGTTTCTGCTTTAAAAATGTAGTGGAGAGGTTGGGGGCTGGTAGGTAATGAGTCCATGGGCCCCAGGGAAAGAAAGGGAGGAGGGACATCAGTCTCCATATCCCCTTCTTTTCCTTAAGTTTCTCTTTCTTGGTTAACACCAAAAGGAGAGTAGAGGTCCACTCTGAGTGCATCCTTTCAGTGTTCATGGATGGAAGCAAACGACTCAATCCCTACTCCAAAGGGGCCCATGAACACTGTATGTCCAATAGGAGAGTAGGAGTCACCAGGAGACACTTGAACTCCAATAACCTCCCTCCCACCCCCAGTTAGTGCTGCCAGATCTGGTATTCCTTCTCTATGCAAGAAGTCTGCAATGTTTATCTCTAAGCTTTCACTTGTTGCTGAGATGATTTCCTGTCTTTAAATTCTTTAACTGATAGAGAAAAAGAACCCACCTGCTGGGTTCTTAAAGCCCAGCAGGTCGAAGATGGCTTTTGCCATCAAGCCCACATACCACATTCCTACCATCAAGAAGACCAAAAGGGAAAAGAATATGTCCCCCCCCCCCCTTTTTCAGGTTTTTCAAGACAGGGTTTCTCAGTGTAGCCTTGGCTGTCCTGGACTCATTTTGTAGACCAGGCTGGCCTTGAACTCACAGAGATCCACCTGCCTCTGCCTCTTGATTGCTGTGTTTAAAGGTGTGCGCCACCACACCTGGCAAATTTCCCCCTCCAAAGCAAATTTAAAAACTATGGTAGTTTAAATAGGAATGGCTCACATGTTTGAATGCTTGGTCACCAGGGAGTGACACCATTGAGTATGGCCTTGTTGGAGGAAGTGAGTCACTGCGGGTGGTCTTTGAGGTTTTAAATACTCAATCCAGGCCCAGTGTCTCTCTTTTCCTGCTGCCTGCTAATCCAGATGTAGAAATCTCAGTTCCTTCTCCAGCATTATGTCTGCCTGCATGCTGCCATGCTTCCCGCCAGGATGATAATGGACTAAACCTCTGAAACTATAAACCAGTCTCAATTGAAATATTCTCCTTTATAAGAGTTTCTGTGGTCATGGTGTCTCTTCACAGCAATATAAACCCTAAGACAAAAATATAACCTTAATTCCAAGTAGACACATATCAAGATTAAAGATCAGGTTTTCTCAATGAGATCATTCTGGAAATGAGAGTTTTAAAAATAAACAGTGAAATCTGTATGTGTGCTTTAGGGATATCTTTGCCGGTGATGCTATTTAGTGATGAGGATCAAAGACACCAGGCATTTTGACATGTGAAGGAATGAAGAATCTTTTGAGAAAATGTCATAAGCCAAGCACTTGTTTATAATTTTCTATGTCCACAATTAAACCCACTATTCCATATAAACATGCAGTCTTTTGAGCATAGTTCTTAATAGATGCTTAGAATTGCATGAGTGTAAATAATATTCACAAAGAGGAAATTTTATATTTTATTTTGTGGGGGAAATTATTCAAGACTTGTTCACCATTTTGGGAAGTGATATCCTTCACTGTTTCCTTTGTTTGTTTTTCACTTGTGTTTCAATATGTCAGTGCTCTTGCATGGGGTATTAGCATCACAATAACTCTAACTATACATACAAACATCTGATTATACTTTTTAATTAGTTAATTAAATTAATTAATGAATGCATACCTGCATAAATTTATGTATAACCACATGTATACAGGTGCCCATAGAGGTCACAAGAAGCCATCAGATCCCCTGGAACTGGAATTACGCACATGTTGACTTCCTGATATAGGTGCTAGGAACCAAGTCAGGGTCCTTTCCGTGACTGGTAGCACTCCTAACCACTAAGCGAGCTTTCCAGCCCATGTAATTATATTTTCTTTTGTAGAAATGCCAGCACATTTACATATTGAATTACATATTTTACTATACTTTTAAAAATTTTTTTATTTATTATGTATATACAGGGTTCTGCCTGCATGTACACCTGCAGGTCAGAAGAGGGCACCAGATCTCATTGTAGATGGTTGTGAACCACCATGTGGTTGCTGGGAATTGAACTCAGGACCTCTGGAAGAACAGCCAGTGCTCTTAACCTCTGAGCCATCTCTCCAGCCCACTATACTTTTCTTATATTTGAATTAAATGTTATCTTTTATTTATAAAACATGTACCTAAATAATTAGTTTTATTTCTGGATAATAAAGAGGAACAATCAAGCTGTGTGTGGTGGCATGTATCAGTAGTCACCATACTCTGGGGGCTGAGAAAGGAGAATCACAAGTTCAGAGGTAGCCTGTGCTACATGGTAAGTCTGTCTGAAAATAACAACAGCAACCAAAATCTACAGATATTTAGC
>CAJQZJ010031868.1:2595290-2606475 GCA_907164525.1 Lophiomys imhausi
CAGACAGACACATACACACAATCACAAAGACACACACATTCACACACAAATGTACAAAGAGGCACACATATACACATACACAGACACACAAACACACAGATACATACATACAAACAGACATACACCCAGACACATACATGCATAGACAGAGAGAGAGAGACATGCACACACACAACATACATACACATACACACTGCAGTCAGTCATTCAGTAGTATGTCCAAGAGTTCCATTCAGTGTCCAATAAAATCATAGAGTGAAGGGGAGAATAGATATTGGAGGGTCACTCACTATCCCTGCTGTGCTATTACATGGAAATTTCCTGATCGGCTTGTGCTACAGAGTGAGCATGTCTCTCAAAACAAAGCAGGCACAGGGTAATGGTGGGACCTTGAACACAGCTCTGGGGCCTGTAGGGTAACCAAACTGGCCAAACACACATCTGTGGTGAGAGGGAAGAAAGAACACTACACGAAGAAATAACTATAAAAATATGATGATTAAAAACTCTCAGACCAGCCGGGCGTGATGCTGTATGCCTTTAATCCCAGCACTCGGGAGGCAGAGGCAGGCGGATCTCTCTGAGTTCAAGGCCAGCCTGGTCTACAAAGTGAGTCCAGGACAGCCAGGACTACACAGAGAAATCCTTTCTTGAACCACCCCTCCACCACCTGGCAAAATAAATAAATAAATAAATAAATAAATAAGCTCTCAGACCAAGAAGTTCATTGAATGCCAGACATGCTGGACATACCGCAGAACCTCACATCAAGTTGCCAAAAACCAGCACAAATTAAAAGACTCTATGATAACTAATAGTGACATTTCATAAAGAAGAACAGTTGGGGGTAAGTGGCTGTCATATAACCAAGCTAGTGTGCCTTGAACAGATTTTGCCTCCATGTACACTTTACAGAAAATCCCTTTAAATAAAGCACCTACACACTGTACTTACAATGAAGACATTTGGTTACTTTTATGGAAAATAGTTAACCTTTTAATTTTACTTTTGAGAATTATTTTAAATAACAGTGGCTCAAGATGGCAAATAAGGAGGCATTTAAATATTTGAAACAGGATTTATTTTAATATATTAATGAATAGTATTAAAAATAGTCTTGAGTCAAAATACAAAGCCAAGGAAAAGATGAAGAGTTAGGACAAAAGGGACACACTCACACACACACACACACACACACACACACACACACACACACACACACACACACACACACACACACTGAGCTGTAGTAGTCTCCATTGAAGGAGAAATGGCCCTGACCTGTTACTGGGCCAGTTGGAAGCTGACTGCTGGAGACTCACAGCACTGAAATAGGCACTTGGCCCATGAGGACTGCCACACTGGGCAATGAAGAGAAGCCCCCTGTCCCTTCAAGACCCTGTTCAACTCTCATACATCAGAATGACACACTCTATGGTGGCTTTCACACCCAGGGCTCCTGCTCCTGTGGAATCAGGCTGAGGCTAAACTTTGTGTGCACCCACATGGGTGCCTTCTCTCCTGCCACCTGAGCAGACTTCTTCATGATGTCATTTCATGAGCATCTCTGTTGGAAGCCAATTAAGTCTGCTAGGGCTGACTTAATTGAGGCTGTTCTGTCTTCCATGGATATTTTTGCTAAGTGGAAATAGCTGTGGGATTGCCCAGTCATGTTGCTTATGGTCAGAATAGCATCTTATTCTGAGAGGCGCTCATGAAAAGAAGGCCTTCAAAAGATATGAGAGCAGGGCAGGCTTTAGGGCTGGGGATGTGGCTTGCTTAGCATGCACAAGACTCTAGTCTTACTGTCTAGCAAAGGAGTGCACTATATCCCCATTAGGACACCTACCAATATTATTCGTTTAAATTTTTCCCTTCAGCTTAAATTTGTGTGTCTGGGCATAGTGCAGGGTCTGAAGAGGCCAGAAGAGGGCGTTGGATCACCAGGAACTGAAGATACAGATGGTTATGAGCCACCAAGTGGGTGCTAGGATTTGAACCCAGGCCTTCTGGAAGAGCAACCAGTGCTCTTAACCCACTGAGGCATCTTTTCAGCTCCCTTGTTGCTATTCATTTTTGTCTCATTTTACATAAAGTTTCTTCAGTGTGCAGTTTTTGGGTTGACTGAAGTGAAGATTCAAATCTCTCTCTTTTTTTCCCCTTCAAATATCCAATGCCTTTCTTTTGTTCTAGAATCTAAATCATAGGTAGATTCTGTTTCTTAGGTCGTGCTTATTTTGAATACACCAGTTTGAGACCTGAAGTAAGAATCTCATTGATATTTTTGATCTCTTCTCCCTTTACAACAAACATACCCACCTTAAAATAGCTCGGATTTCATATTTTGTAAATTTTTAGCACAGGTCTACAATAATAATGAATACATACAATCTCTCTATCTATCTCTCATCTCTCTAAATAATGACTTAGATGAAGAAATTAGTTCCTGAAGGAAAAGAATTGATGACATCTTAGGGAAAGGGTGTGACTGCAGAATTGCTGTTTTTGTTCTTGTTTTCTTATCTCTGTTCAATGTATCTGTTAAAGCTGAGCCATATCGGGCTTATGTACCAGATCATCCTGCGCTTCACTTGGATAAATGGGACCAGAAAAACATTCCTGTTTATGTCAATGATTCTGAGATCTTGGGTGGCTCCATTGCTAATTATATGGTCCCCAAAGCAAAGATGGTCAGATGACAATTTACACTCAAGCACATATTGATGAACACTTGAAATCCAAATTAGCAAATTTTCAATCAGCAATTTTATGGCTGATGGAACAGGGCTTAGATTTACAAAAGCAGCTAACCTTCGATGTGATTGGAACATTACTAGTTATTGTATAACCCCTGCTCAATTTAAACAGAGCCTTTACAACTAGATCATGATCGGATGTCACTTGCAAGATGTACATGGGAATTTGTTCACTGATATTGCTGCCCTGCAGGATGAAAATTTCCAGATGTTCTCTTAAACAACTGCCTGGAATTTTGGGACAAGAAATAGCAGAAGGGATTGCTGGTGCCTTCGAGGCACGGATCCTCATTCCCAGCGGCAAAGAATCATGCACGGTGCTCATGCTTCTAGCTTTGCACTTAAGATGTCTTCTTATGCTTCTCTGAGAATATTGATGGCTCCAAACAAATCAAATGCCTGAGAAGACTCAGCTTTATCTACTGCCCCAGCAATTCTTACTTTAAAAAATAAGGAAGTGGGGGATGTCAGAAGGCAGTCAAAAAAAAAGATGCTTGGTGAATACTGCCTTGGGGAACTGTCAGAGATGCTCCAAGAAGAAAGGTAGAGGGCCTTTTACCTCAGGTGCATTGTTCTCTGGGTTGTTGTTGGATGTGATTTCAGGCCTCCTGTGTGCATTCAATTTATAAGACATGTTTACTCTTGTTGGATTTCAGAACATAGCTATAAAACCCAGTCTGGTGAAAGGACATGTTGAGTGCTGTCCTCAGTGTGCCCTAAATCCTGATACAGCCTCCTGCCTTGTTTTCATGCTTTCCCAGATATAATGTATAATATGTGCCAGGCAATTCTGTTTGAACTGGTCTGTCCTGAGAAAGTTCTGGGAAAGGGCTGCTTTGTCAATATTTAGTATGTGCTTACTGTTGTTTATTTGCATGTTTCTCTGACCATGGTTTTCTGAACTCAAACAACCTTCCTTGGATCACTGCTTTCTCTGCTACATTCATGTATGAAGTTCACTGAAACTGAAGTAAGTTTGTCTACAGCATTAGACCTTAGTCTGACCCATTCTTTCAGGTCCTTGGATCCCAGTTCCAGCAGACAAGATCTACACAGGTCAGCGAACTTCGAAAGGCATTGCTGCATCTATCTTCTTTGGTAGACTCAGGTCCTCAAATTTGCACAACAAACACTGTACCCACAGAGCCATCGTCCTATTCGTGTGAACACAATTTCTATTCTCATCTTCCCCAGGCAGAATTAGTTTTTACCCATGAATTATAACTGCTAAACTGCTAATAGTCTTTAGAGATTTTCATTAAAGAGTACTCCAATGATATGTTAGAACCAATGAAACAGATCATGTAGTTTCTGAAAATGTCTAATTTCTAGGAAGAGTCTTCAATACAGGAAGTATTTGCAGTTGATGACTGCTGGGGAAGAGAGAGTCACTTTTCTTTAGGAATGTGGCCACTGGTAGGTTCCACATGCCCCATGTGAATATAGGCAGTACTAATTAGATTCAGCAAGCTAAAATAAATAGGACATGAAGTTATAAGGGAGATGTGAGGGCAGGTATAGGAGTGTCCAGGAGGAAGTTGGAAGCAAGAATGAGGGGTGGATATGATCAAGCCACATTGTACACATGTGTAAAATTTTCAAAGATAAATGTTGGAGGCAGGTCTAATACACATGTGTAAAATTTTCAAAAAACAAATATTGGAGGAAGGTCTAATACACTGGTTTTAGAGGCTGATTTCAGTGCTAGAGATCTGGTTCCCTCCCTTCCTGAGACACTCTCTGATTGGTTAATAAAAGTCGCTGATGGCCAATTAGCTGGGCAGAAAGAGTATAAGAAGGTGGGACTTCCTGGGACTGAGAAAAGAACCCTGGGTTTTATATAGAGGAAGCTCTCTTTCCACCAGGAGACACAGAAGCAGACAGATGTGTCTGAGAGCTCTGGAAGGCACAGGAGAGCCACATGACTGATTGGAATTAGGTGGTCTGGGATTAATTTAGGTGAGCTAGTTGAGAGTCTGTCCAGCTAAGGACTAAGTGTTGAAATACTAAAAGGTCTTGGTGTATTTAATTATTGGGGGTTTCAAGTTGGAAGGCCTACAGGATTCCTGCCACAGGCCTCATGGCAGGCCCCAGCAGCTACCCTGCCAGGCCACTGCCGGCTGTTCAGCAGGCCTAATATAACAGTTTATAGTTATTAATAAATATAAAGCAGCTGCCCTGTCAGTTTGCCCTACCAGGCCTACAGGCCTCTAAGGTGAGTCAGGCCTGCTGGTCTTCTACCAAGCTGCTGACTGCTCCGCCAGCCCAATATAACAATTTATAGTTATTAATATAAATTAATAATTTGTAAAATATAGTTATTAATAATAACTAATATAGTTAGTTAACAGAGTTTAGCTTGCAGGTGGTGAAGGCTTTATCCCTAGGATAGGTCAGCCTTGCCATCCTCCCACCAGCCCACTAGCTGCTTTGCAGGCCTAATATTACAGTTTATACTTATTAATAAATATCATTGTTAACAAGGTTGCAGTTTCAAATAAGTAAAAATTAGAAAAAAATTTCAACATATCTAGTGATCTTTGTAATTATACCGTTGATAGTTTATTGGGAAACATTAGGTTATATTTTTGCAATAGCAAAGTAGTTCTTAAAAGATTCATAGAAACCTTTGAGCCAATAGGATCGGAAAAGACTGAATGAAATGGCAGGCCAAATTAGATGTACCTATTTATTTAGTACCAGATATCATACTGCAGCATTAGATAGCAAAAGGCATCTCATTTTAAAAACTGGCTCAGGATGCATGTAAATAATTAATAGTTTAATGAAACATGAACCGAGAAACCAGGAGCAAGACACCTAGGAACTCTGCTGGCTTGCTTCCTTTCCTTTTTCTTTCTACTCAGATGCTGACCTCAGCTTCACACTTACCTCAGCATGCTAAATTCTATCCCATGGCACTCATGCCTCTAACCCAGGGAATCTTACTTCTCTTCCTATCTAACTTCTCCTAAACCTCTTTCTTCTCTCTTTCCTATCAGGTTATGAGTTAGTTCTGGCTACTTTCATTTTATAAAATCTATTAAAATTTTAATAAAGCTTCCTTAATCAATGTCCAACAAGTAATAGGTAGGCCAAAGATCTTTGAACGGGTCAGATAACCCCCAAGGGCATGGCAGCCCACAGGCTGAAAACCACTGATACAGAGGCTTTCAGAGAATCGACACTTATCAGTGCTGTGGGTCAGGATTTGACTTCAGGTTGCTTTAGAGTTCATCATTGTCTTGCCAGGGAAGTCAGTGTGCAGGACCTGCGGTTGTCCTGGAAGGCACAAGGCCCTGGTATTTGAAGCAACTGACCAAAAGATGAATATTTGGCAAAAAGATGGTCAGAGAATGGATTGTCTGCTTTTTTTTTTCTATTTCTAAAATGTAACCGAACTTTTAAATTATTATTTAACACTTATTTATTTATTACTAAATTCACTTATAACAAACACCAACAATTTCTTAACTATTAATCCTGTAAATTCCTACAACCCCTTTAACCTATCCACTAAACCTATTGATAATTATAACAACTACTTTCATAACCTTTTAGAATGATACAGTCTCTGGGGCAGGTCCTCAGTCATCAGGAACACAGTCTTTGTTGTAGATTCTTTAACACACTTAGCACTCCTTTTTTTCTGGATCTCTCAGATGCAGGTTTGTCAGGGTAGTTGGTTATTGCAGTCTCACCTTAAATAAGGCTTCATGCTTTCTTCTCTGTGGGGGACTCCAGCCGTCTGCAGGCCAACTTACTTCTTTTGAATCAGGAACTCAGCTGCTCTGCCTCAGTCCTTAAAGCCAGGCACAGTTTCCTTTAGGCCACTGTTCGGACAGATCAAACACCTCTAGGCAAAAGCTGAGCCACAGGGTTTAGTCCTTGGCCTTTTGGTGTCTTGCTCAGGCTTTCTTTGCTCACCAGCTTCTTTCTGCTTCAGGGAAATCTGGCCATCAAACGATGGCCAGCACTTTTTTCAGCAGGACTCTCGGAGCTCTCTAGCATCAGGGGCCTCTTCTTTTTCTGGGCTCCATGCACTGTCCTTAAATAGGAGGAACTCTGTTTCAGCTTAATTTGGGCTCCGCCCACTTAGCAGCTGAAAACAATGTCAGGCCAGATACTTTGTTTCTTCAAGTCCATTAAGTCTTTCCTGTTTTCCTGACTTCAACCTTGTTTTTCAGTCTATTAAGTCTTTCCTGTTTTTCCTGACTTCATGCTGATAATGCTCTTCAGGCCCCGAATTAAGAGACAGTATCAGAAACTCCTATATATTTTCTAAATCTAATTTATCTAACCCCTACACTAAACCTTCTACAGCTACCTTCAACTTTCAGAAGTATTCAAGGAAGCAGTCTGTGGGGTGAAGCAGCAGAACATGAAGGAAATAGAAATGAAAGGGTCCCATCCTGGCCCATGGAAGGAAAGTGACAACAGGATCTGGGAGATGTGCCTGTCTGGATTCTCTCTTGGGCCTGCTCCAGGTCAACTTCTGTAGCCAGTCTGCGCTGGCCATTCTGAAAACTGCCCTCAGCATCCTCTTGGCAAATTCACCTCATCACTCTGTCTCTATTTCCCATTGTTTGCATTCTACGGTTTGTTTTCTTTGTTTCGCAATAAACAGTTTCTCAAGTGCTTTGTTTCCCAAGGAAAGTAAGTGGTGTCTTTAGAGAGGCATTGTATATCTGAAAAGTATAGTTTGCTGGAAGACTGGAGAGGAGCAGACATCCAGGAATGTCCTCTTCTCGTTGCTTCCATTTCAGAGGCATTTAGTGTAGCTGTTTCTCCAGCTTTTGAGGGTTCCGTTGCAAGTCAGGTGGACCCTCAGCTTCCCCCATGCTCAGTTTGAGACTTGGCTTTCTCAGTTTTATGAATCCATTGCTCCTTGTTTCATTGCTTCACAGCTTACAAAATTCCCTTGCTTTTTACTTTATTTCTTGTCCTTTCTGTCTGTGTACAATTCTTCTTTACTTTTGGTAGGATTTAGGAATGAAATTAAACAATGTACAGATACAGATGTATTCTCTCACTTAAAAAAAAAGATTTATCTTTATGTATGTGAATGTTTTGCCTCCATGTGTGTATGCGCATCATGTGTGTGCCCGGTGTCCTTGGAAGCCAAAAGAGGGTGTCGGATGCCTTAAAGTTAGGATTACAGACTGTGGTAAGTTACCAAATTGGTGCTTTTAACCTCTGAGTATCCCTCCAACCTCATGTTTTTGCTCACTTTTAATGAAATAGCAAGACCAGAAATATATGTTTCAAAATTACTAGTGGCAATTTTTGAGAATTTTGAACCAAAGTTAACCACACTGAACATTAAGGAATTTTGAAGTTAAGAGTAGAGGCACACACTTGAAATCCCAACACTTGATAGGTTGAGGCAGTAAGACTCCCAGAATTTCCAGGCTACTCTTGGTTACATAATGACACCCTGTCTCATAAAATCAAATTAAAACAAACAAGCAAACCTGACAGTGTGAAGCTTCTAAACTCCTTAAAATTGTTCTCAAAATGACATAAGTTAAGAGAGTTATACTAGCTATATTTAAGGGAACTTTCACTTGGTGAAGAGTAAAATTGCATCATAGAATACCAGCTTGGCTTGTGGGGCTCTGCAGAATAGAAAAAATGGGAGGTCCCAAGATTGTATGTGGTCCTGGCTGTGCACACATCTTCTTTCAACTCGTATCTTTATTACTTGTCCCCGACTTCCCACCTCTCTCCTAAGTGTTCTATGGAATTCAAGGTAAGATATGAACAAAATCCCCTTAATTCCAACTTCTCTGTGTTTTCTTCAAAACTTCTCCAAACTCCCTCAGCCTGGCTTTCTTCTGAGGATCTTGTTCTCTCTACAAGACACTCAGGTTTGTTTTCTCCCCAGTGTCGCTTGAAGTGGGTGTGTTCATGCCCAGTACAGTCCTTTGTTATTGACACAAAGCAGACTGACTCCTGCAGAATGCAGTGCGAATGTTTGTGGCTTCTATGGTTAGGTCATAGAAAGAATTGGAGCTCTTGTCTCGGTCTCTTGGATCACAGGTTCTGGGGGGAAAGCCACACCATGAGGACTCAAGCTGTCCTGTGGAGAAGCTCTAGTGGAGAGGAACTGAAGCTCCAGACCAATGGCCAGTACCAGACTGTCAGCCCTGTAAGTGAGACTTTTTTGGAAGTGGATCCTCCAGACTCAGCCAGGAGGTCTGATGGCTGGAGCCCCATATGATCATCCAGGGCAGTCTTGTGAGAGACTGTGAGCCAGAACTTTTTATGGGTGCTGTTTCCATATCTCTGACCCATGGAAACCACAAGAGACATTGAATGACTATTCTCCCTTTCAGATAGTAAGGCTTTGGGTGAGGTGTCATGCAGTGATTGTTGCCCAAGTACCACCAAAGCCAGGGAAAGGGCAGTCCTCTTTCTTTCCTTCATTCTTCCTTAAAACCTCAGCTTTGAAATGTATGACTGAAAACTGCACCTGTGACTGATTCTCCTGTTACAGCCACCTACCAGCCAGCTCACAGTTCATGTTCCTATTCTTCTTGTTTTTTGAGGGGTGCTGGTTTTGAGCCAGGGTCTCATGTAGCTGGACTGATCTGAAACTCACTGTGTAGTAAGGTCCAGCTGAGGCTGGCCTTGAACTCCCAATCTTTCTGCCTTCACCTCCTTAGTGCCATGATTGCCGACATGTGCCACTGTGCCTGGCTGATGTGTCTTTTCTTATGCAAGAACTCTGGTCCTTGCTCATTGTCCCCTCTCTCTTTGCAACTGCCTTACTCATTCCATAAGACTCGTTTCAACAACCAAGGAGATTTTCAGTTCCAAGCTGCTGCTTTTCTTTCCCTACCTCTGTAATCTTAAATGGGCCTTTAGTCAGTCAGCTGCTCCTATACTTTAACATTGTAAGGATAACCTGTTCACCATCCCAGTACTAAGCACTTTTTCTTCTTCCAATTCATCACCTCCTTTACCATCCGCCCTTCAAGCCCAATTAAGATGCTAACACCACTCACCTTAACACTTTATCCTTTCCATTGTTTTCCTTAATGTTAGTTTTTAAGGTAGTCGTGTGTGTGTGTGTGTGTGTGTGTGTGTGTGTGTGTGTGTGTGTGTTTGTGAAGGTTGTGCACTTGAGTGCAGTACTGTGGGAGCCAGGGGATCCCATGGAACTTGAATTACAGGAGATTGTAAGTTGCCCGATTCTGGTCCTTTGCAAGAAAACCAGGCACAATGAGTACTCTGAACCGCCTAAACGCCTCTCCACTCCCCCCTCCCACGTGGTTTTTGTTTTCTGCTTTTTTTTTTTTAAATATGCTTTTTGTTTGTTTGTTTGTTTTTCGAGACAGGGTTTCTCTGTGTAACCGATTCCTGGCTGTCCTGGACTAGCTTTATAGACCAGGCTGGCCTCCAACTCAGAGATCTGCCTGAGTCTGCCTTCCGAGTACAGGGATTAAAGGTGTACACAACCATCCCCCCTTCCGGTATTTTTAATAGACTGTGGCACTAGAAATCGTTGTGCCTCTCCACGGGGCTCAATCCATCTAGTTCTGTTTTTCTATACTTATCGGTGTTTGCTTAGTGGGTTTTGTATTAATAAAAGAGACACGTAAAATTTTACCAGAGGTTTTTTTTTTTAGCTTTTAGTTTTCTTTCTGCTTGTGAAACAAGGTCTCCCTGTTGCCCTGTCTGGTCTTGAACTTCAGTGTGGCCCCAGGCTCTCTAAAGAGTCTTCCTGCCTCCCCTACTGTGCCTTGCCTGTTTTATTAGTTTTTAAGCGTACAGTTCAGTGACATCAAGTGAATACATATCGGAGAGCAGCCATCGTATCTGCAGAACATTATCTTCTTCCCAAACTGAAATTCCACTCCCATCAAAGAATAACAACCCCTCTGCTATTCCTGGCAGACACAGGACTTAAGGCTCATCACTGACCCCTACTAAAAGGTTCTGGCTAACAAATTAGCCTGTAAGGACTTCGCCAAAGGCAATAGTCATTAATTGCCGCCAGAGGACGCAAAGCGCTGGGACTACTGATCGGTAGGCGGGATTCCGAGAGCCGGAGCGGGAGCGCGCGTCGGGCACGCGCCTAGCCGGCCCTCTCCCGGCGGGTTCTCGCAGGGACGCGCGCGCGGGGTCCCGCGGGAGGGTGCCGCGATGGAGCGCGCACTGACGGCCCGCCAGGTAAGCGGCCTCGAAGGGCTGGTTCCCGAGAGGTGGCTTCGCCGGCAGTTTCCTCTGCATGTTTGTTGGAAACCCACTCCGATGATGATAATTAATTCCTCCCTTCCCTTTCTTCCGTACTCTTTGGCGTAATTCGGAAAGTTGTTGCCAAGGAAACCGTTTCCTGTGTCTCCCGCGAGCCTGTTCCCCGGCTGTGGAACCCGAGTTTTAAGTGCTTGAATTTGGTCCCCCCAAATGCCCGAGTCCACATG
>CAJQZJ010031868.1:2609564-2632454 GCA_907164525.1 Lophiomys imhausi
TATTCACTAAATCTAACTTATATTAACCTATCAGCCCCTTCACCCTCCCTCCCTCCTTCCCTCTCTCCTTGTTCCTCTACTTGGTACTCTCCTTCTCCTCAGATGAGGTGGGCCCTTACATATCATCCTTGGTTTCATGGGCATATTAAGTTGCTGGGTTGTAGTATATTCCTAAAATTAGATCCTACTAGGCATTACAGATATTTCTCCAAAGTTCTCATACTCCCATTACATTGTATTTTAATATTGTTTAATTATTGTTATATAGCAGACCATGAACCTCTGGAGGCTAATAACTTTGTTGTTCTTATTTTTGTATTTCTAGTAGCAACTAACTTTCCTAGCAAACGGTAGTGGTTGGAAGATATTTGCCACATGTGTAAATGATGAAGTGTAGGAAGCAAAACATTAGTTTTTGTCTTTTGTGTGCATATATGTGATTGTGGTATATGTTGTATGTGTAAGGGTCAATGTGGAGTGTCTTCCTCAGTCACTCCCCACCTTGTATTTCAATAAAGGTCTCTTGTTGAACCTAGAGCTCACCAATTCAACAAGATTTACTGGCCCTGTTGTACTGGCCCCCAGCATCAGACACATGCCTAACTTATATGTGGGTGCTGGGGGTTTAAATCTGGGCCCTTGTTCTTGTTCAGGCAGCACTTTGCCAACTGGGCCATCTCTCCAGCCTTAATTTCCATCTTCTAAGTGTTTAAATATTTTTTCCTTGAGAAATTAATTTATTGGACTGGCAGGACATGGTTTAGTGGGTAAAGGTGCCTACCCCCCAAGCCTGACCACGTGAGTTTGATTCTCAGGATGTACGTGATGGAAGGAGAGGACTGACTCTTGAAAGTTGTCTTCTGACCTCTACTTGCACACATGGCAACAATCCCCACCCCACATACAAATAATTTAAAATGTTTTTTAAACAGAAAGCTTAAACATAATTTTGAAAGTAATTTATATATTTGGAACTTGTTGGCCTTTATTTGTAGGTAGTACTTGAAGGGGATTCAAGCCTTGCCACGGAGCTTCAGGAAGAGGCCGAGGAAAATCCTAGCCCTGTTGTGGATGAGAATAATATAGTATCAGCCAAAAAACAGGGACCGAGCCCACATAATTGGAGCAGCGACTGGAGCTTTTGGGTAGTGTCTTTTAATCTTGAATACAAATTCTTTTTAATTCTACAACAGTTTATATAATCCTTTGTGATTAGCTTCTAGACTGTAGATGTGGTGACTTCAGAGACCCAATGACATTTCTCATCATTTTTTCGCGTGGCCACTAGAAGACGCTGTTGCCTGGTTGATGGCGTGCAATGGTCCGTTTTGGTTTCCTTGTGAAAACACTGCAGCACAATTGGATTGTACTTAGTGCGATCAGCCGTATTCGCAGGGAGCTAACATCCCTTAAACTATGTTTCTAAGTCTTACTGAGAAACATGCTATTTTATGTAATTTTCATTTAAGGAATCAATTCCTGTGGCAGACGCGGCTTAACAATGCATGCTCTGCAGTGTGTAATGGCTAGAAGATGGGTTTTTAAGTTAGGAGCTTCAGATCCATTTTAAGTGTAACTCTGTTATCCTTCCAGTCCCCCCCCCCCACACACACACACATAAAAGAGAGCTACGACTTCTCGGTAGGCACATTGAGGTTGTAGAGTGCTATAGAAGAACATGTCTGTCACTGTGTGAATGCTAACATTTGTTATTTTAATGGGCTCATTCTAAAGCTAGCAGTTCCTATGAGGATTTTGGTATTTGATAGAAGTATAATGCTTTAGAACTAGAAGTGGGGTTTAAAGAGCATTGCTCGGCACTCCTAGTTCCAGTATTGGTTTGTTGGAAACCTCATTTCTTGGGTACGTTGTATCCTTGAGAATAGACCAAAAAAAAAAAAAAAAAAAAAGGATACGGTATTAACAGGTTGTAAAGATTAGGGCACAGGCTGTCATCCTCTTTGTCATTAACAAGTCAGTGGATGGCTGTTACTGACTCTTCACACAGCTATCAAGCTCTTATTTCCTATTAAGAGACTTTTAACATCATAAGGTTATTTGTAATTTTTGTTTAGCCATAACCTAAGGAAAATATGTAATTGCTAAGAAATATAAAACAATAGAAACAAAAATCATGCCATTTAGATCATTCTTGATCACTCAGAAAACCTATATTATTTAGAAACTTCTTTTGGGGCGAAGAGGCAGCATTCTGTGTGGGTCAGGCTGGCCTCCTATTGGCTGTGCAGCTAGGGCTATCCTTGGGCTCCTGACTACTGAGACTTATTTATTTATTGCTGTTGTTATTTTTGTTGTTGCTGCTGTTTTTTATTTTCTTTGTTTTCCCCCCCTTTACTGAAATCAGATTTATTTTCCTCACATAATATATCCCATTTGCAGTTTCCTCTACTCCTTCCAGTTCCTCCCTGCCTCCTCTCCCATCTGAATCCACTTTCTTTCTGTCTCTCATTAGAAAAGAACAGGCTCTAAGGGATAATAACAAAATAAAATATAATGAGATAAAACAAAAACTATCACATTGAAGTTGGACAAGACAAACCAACAGTAGGAAAAGAGCCCAAGAGAAGGCACAAGAATCATAGACTCCATCACACACTTGGGAGTCCCATAAAAACACTAAACTGGAAGCCCTAACATACACACAGAGAACGTGGTGCAGACCCATGCAAGTTTTGTGCATGCTGCTTCAAACTCTGTGAGTTCATATGAGCTTTGTGCATGCTGGTTTAGAGGGCCTTGTTTTCTTGGTGTCCTCCAGTCCCTCTGGCTCTTACACTCTTTCTGCCTCTTCTTCCTCCAGGTTCCCTGAGCTCCGAGGGGGGATATTTGATGGAGGCCTCCCATCTAGGGCTGAGTGTTCCAAGGTCTCTCACTCTCTGTGTCTCACTCTCTGTGTAAAGTCTGTCTAGGCCTTACTTTTATAGCTCGTGTTACGAATTGAGGAACCTTCATAGCTCCCAAAGCATGACCCAAAGCAAGAAAAAGAGTAACAAAAGAAGAGAGCAGCAGAAAAAGTATTTAGAAATGAAGGGGAGATTTTATGTGCACTGCTTGCTTGCTTCTGGAGGTGTGGGAGGGTCAGCAGGACCAGCACAGTCTGCTATCTAAATAGAAAACATCTTGGGCCCAGTTACTGGGTCGAGATCTTTGTTTTTACAAGATGTCCAGATGATTCACATGGTTTTTGTTTGGTTGGTTTTTGTTTTTTTGAGACAGAGTTTCTCTGTTTAACAGTACTAGCTGTCCGGTATTCACTTTGTAGACCAGGCTGGCCTCAAACTCACGGAGAGCCACCTGCCTCTGCTTCCCAAGTGCTGGGATTAAAGGCGTGTACCAGCACACCCAGCTGATTGACATGTTTTAAAGTTTGAAAAGCACAGGTTGAAAGAATCAAAGGTCTTCATTGCCTCAGTTTAGGTCCCTAAGATAATTACACACAGTTTTTATAAATTTTTGTGCAAATTGATGTAGAATGAACTTAAAGGTCAGAAAAAATCTCGAGAATTTTAGAGACTTTTCCAGAGACGAGGGAACCTCTGGAATTTACCCAAACATCAGAACCTTCCAGGACAGAGAAACAATAAAAACCTCACAGAGGTTAACCATCATTCAGGCTGACATAGCTACAAATATGGTAATTCTTCACATCCTCACCTGGAATTTCTTAATATGCTTTTACTGTATTTTGGTAAGCTTAAGTTAACTAGATCTTTGACAATGTAATAACTGCTTGATAAAGATACACAGAAAGCAGCAAGAAATGCCAGCAAACACTTGTATATCGTAGCTACCTGGGCCGCCTAGCTCAAAGGCCCAAGATCTGTGTAGCTAAACAACCCACTCTTTGAGGAAGGCATTGTTGGCTGATTTCATCATTGCCTGACCAGCATAAAATATACCAACACAAAGCCACATGATGTAGCATCCTTCATCCTGATCAGTTATGATACACTATCTATAGATGTGAATGTCGTACCTTCCTCTGATTGGCATCAGGAAATTTGTTTGCAGTAGTATTGTCACAAGTGAGTGAGCAATGTGTTGCACTATGATATTAAGACACATTACTAGGTGACAGGCATTTTTTAGCTTCTATAATCTCATGGAACCACCCCAACATATATAGTCTATTTTTTTTAAATTTAAATAGTCCACTGTTGAGGAAACTTGTTATGTAGCACACAACTGTACTATAACTGAGAGAAATAAGTCTGGAAAAAATTTTATTTCCAGCCATTTAAAATCCCCCTTTTCTATCACAGACTCCACCATGTTGCTGGGTTTTTTTTTCTTTTCTTCATTTTTCTGGTGATAAGTTCAGAATCAGTACAGTAAAATAAAAGCACAGAGTTCACAGAATTCAAACTGAACACCAGGAAGACCCGGTGACATATCAGGAATGTCCTCCTGAGGCACAAGACCTGCTATTTAACCAAAATCAAGAATGTCAGGGCCATTTCAGACTCAAGGAACCCAGAGTTGTGTCTTTTCACTGTATGAAGGTAACACTTGTCTGTCTATTTAAAAACACAACTCTAGTAAGTTTATTTTATTTAACTTTTTTTTTTTTTTAGTGATGTAAAGTAAAACCCAGGCCCTAGAGCACATTAGGCCCATGGTCTATCACTGAGCTCCACAACTTGGTCCAACAGGTTTTGTTTATTAAAGGACTGGATTGTAAAAGAACAAAACATGGGGCCAAGAAGTATGGGATAGAAAATACAAATGTATTCTGCTTTCCAAATGGTTTCTAACTATGGTGAACTAGTACAAGAAACTGCTCCAGAAAAACAACGAAGGTTCAAAGATGAAAGTTTCCCCCCACCAAGACTGAGATTTTTTTTGATTTCCTGTAATTTGGAAGTGAGGCTGTGTTCCTTAGTGGATTATTGGATGTGTGTCCCTGTTCGTGTGCTGGTTGGCTTGGGCAAAAGTAGGAGAAGGGTCTGGTTTCATGTGGCATCATATAGCTCCCAAACTTTCTTCCCAGGAGGCTGTGCCAGGTGGAGTTGTATTTCTTGTCCTTGCTGTGGGCTGTCTGTCTGGTCCCCCCCTCTTCCTCCTTTCAATTTCAGGGATCTAACCCATGGACTTTGGAATGCTGAGTAAATGCTCCACCACTGGGCTATGTCACCAGGATACACTGTACTCTCAGTGCCCTGTGAATGTGTGCAGCACCTGGCTGGAGTCCTGCCCTGAGCCCTGGTGCTGCTTCTCCCATTATCTGCATTTCTGATCCCACCCTTCAGCCCCACAGCCCCACAGGGTCACCAAGGGATGTAGCTCAGGTCTCCCAGGGAACAGCCTTGCTGGCACCCTTCTTGCCCGGTGGGAGGAGCTGCTGTCATTACCAAAGCACAGCCGTAGGAAGGTGTCTGGTAAACAGGTCACACATCTCTGAAAGTTTGATGTTTCAAGAGCTTAGGAAAATCAGCAATGCAGGATAATTCATACAGGCAGCTGTTCTAGAACAGTGAACTTAGAGGGAGTGTGACGCAATGGAGTGAATTAGATCGCAAATAGAACATTGGGAATAAGATGGCGTCTTCTCTGCCCCTGGTGGCTTTACCGTAGAGTGATCTAGTGTGTCCTACAGCCCACCTGACCTCAGCTGCCTCACTTGTGAAATAGAGATTGAGTCACAGTCTGACAACAGTGGCGTGTCTCAGGTCAGTCAGAATGGCATGCAGTTAAACAGATGGGCCAGCATTTGTCTTTCTTCTTGTAAGACTGCTTCAGTGCGGGGATTGTTAGGATTGTCTCCATAGTTGTTGATAGTGAGAGCTACAGCTTCAGATTTTCTACTTAACTCTTGTTATCGAACCTAGGACTATGTATGTATGTATGTTTTTGTAAGTTGCAATGTCTAATCCTAGAATCTGAGAAATGTCTTTGTCTACTTTTATACCTCATGAAACCAAAAATGGTAACAAATGAAATGGAAAATAAAGTTAATGGCAAATAAATATGTATGCTTTCTGTCTCTTACCTGCTAGTAAAAAGTACATGGCAAAGGGGAAAAAAAAAAGTATTTTTTTTCTTACCAATTAAACATTTTTTAAAATTTATTTATTATGTATACAGTATTTGCTCTACATATATGCCCAGGCAGATCTCAATGTAGATGGCTGTGAGCCACCATGTGGTTGCTGGGAATTGAACTCAGGACCTTGGGAAGAACAGCCAGTACTCTTAACCTCTGAGCCACCTCTCCAGCCCTTTTCTTACCAATTAAAATAATGATCTATCCTATGAGGATTAAAGTCCCAGAGGACAAGAGGAGATCCCCACAACAGGTCTGTGTGTTTACTTAGCTCTCTTAATGATGTGCAGTTGGCCACTGGTGGGAGTAGGAAGTAGCTGCTGGGGTTTTGTGTTGTGTGTGTTTGGAAGATGATGTAACTTAACTGGATTGTTGGATGCAGTAGTTTTGTGAATAAGGTGTTGATCATTGGCCATGCTCTCTCACTTTGATATTTCATTAAGTTCCTCTTGGAAAATGTCAACTGTGCAAACTCATTTCCTTAGTGGTTGGTTTAATTGATTGTATGTGTGTATGTGTGTGTGTGTGCATGTGTGTGTATGTATGTATGTATGTATGTATGTATGTATGTATGTATGTATGTATGTATTCAAGACCAGGTTTCTCTGTGTATCCTTGGCTGTCCTGGACTCACTTTGTAGACTAGGCTGGCCTCGAACTCACAAAGATCCGCCTGCCTCTGCCTCCCAAGTGCTGGGATTAAAGGCGTGCGCCACCACCGCCCGGCTTCTTTTTTTTTTTTTAACTTCTACAAAAAAAAAAAATTTCTTTTTTTTAACTTCTACAAAAAAAACTTCTTTTTTTTTAAACATTTATTTATTAATTCAAGTTACATCTCAATCCCAGCCCCCTTCCTCCTCCCCTCCCGGTCCCACACTCTCACTTTCTTCCCCCCTCTTCCTCCTCTCCTTCTCCTCTAGTAAGGGGGACCCCACATATATCAAGTCCCCTTGGTTCATTAGTCACATGAGGGCTAAGAGCTTCCTCTCACACTGGGGCCCAATATGGCAGCTCAGCTAGGATAAAGTTTGTGTGATTTTATTTTAAAAGTGAACAATTATAGTTTTCTAAAATTTGTAACTAAAATTAAAGTCTAAATATTTTGTTTAAAGCATTGTGATTTTTAAAAATATTGACTCATATACACAGAATAGAGGTGTGATGTAAATCTTAGATGTTTGATTTAGGAAGTAAATAGGAAAAAATGGAATAGGAGAATTTTTAAAGTGCTTGGAATTCAAATTAATCATTTCCTTCTTTTTGCTCTAAAACATTTAAGAATGAAACATATACACTTTGAAACACTATACTCAAATAATAATTTGCATAGAGAAAGTTTTAAACCAACTTCTAGGTCACAGTCCCAGTTGTAATTTTAATTGTCCAAGGAACCAGAAATCTTAGTTCCATGATTTCTCACTGAGTGGTGACTGTGTTCACATTACTCCCAGCTAAGATTTTCTACTTAAAAGTGGGGATAAAGCCCGCTGCAGGCCTGATGTGTAGGCACACATAGGATCAATTAATGCTGCATATACTGTACATTTTATCACAAGAGGCCACAGAGGATTAATTGGTGCGTTTGTGATATGCTTGGGCAAGTTTACTGCCCGGTAGTCATGTTGCCTTCTAGGGCAAGTACAGCCCAAGTTTATTCAAACCTATAAAGTCTGTGCTGCATTTTACCATTGTGACTTAAAAAAAGAGAATACAATTGTTTTTCAGATTTTAAAAAATTTAATTCTATTTGAAAATATTTAGGTATATGTATTAATCACTATTTCATAAATTGAAGTGTCTTCTAACATTTTAAAATTTAACTATAAAGAAAGAAGAGTTAATATTTCTGGCAGTATGCATAGGGGATTGTTTAACTTAAAAGACCGTTTTAGTATAACTAGCTAGAAATGCTGAATACAGTGTTGTAAACTCTGTATGTGTGTGCACGTGTATGTTTGGTATATGCACAAGTATGTGGGGTCACACACCTGGGTAAACAGGTGTGAAGTCCAGAGGTTGGTGTTGGATGGCTATCTATGCTGTTTTCCATGTTAGTATACGTTTTTAGATTTAAATTACATTTTAAGATGTATTTATTTAAAACAATATATATGGGTGTTTTGCCTGCATTCTTGTCTTTGCACCATACATATGCAGTGCCTAAGGAGGCCAGAAGAGGGCATCGGATCCCTCAGAACTGAGTTGTAGAGGGTTGTGAGCCACCATGAGGGTACTGTGAATTAAACCCTGGCTCTTGAGAAGACAAGCCAGACCTCTTAACTGCTAAGTCATCTTTATATCCCAGATTTAATTTTTAAATTTCATTTATTTTGTTATGTGTGCACATGAACATGTATGTATGGGTCATGTATGCCGTGGTGTGTGCGTTCAAAGGATAACTTGTGTGAGTCTGTTCTACGTGGGACCTGGGGACCAAACTCAGATCATTAGACTTGGTGGCAAGTGCTTTACCTCCTGATCCGCCTTGCTTCCCCTCTACCTTATTTTTTGAGACAGGGTCTCTCACTGAACCTGCAGCTCACTATTTTTGCACCCCAGGATCTGCCATTCTCTTCCCTCACCCCCCAAAGTTGGGGTTACACCTGTGTGCCATTGTGCCTGGATTCTTATATATGGATGCTGGTGATCTGAGAGTACTCATGCTTGTATCACACGCTTTCCCTTCGAACCATGTCCCCAGCCCTGTTACAGACATGTTCTAATGCTTATCTGGGATTACAGAATAACAAAAAAAGTACTTATGGGCTAAAAGGAAGGATGAAGGGATGACAAGAGCTAGAGACATGTGAGCTAGTGCCAAGGCTCTGCCCTTAACTTCCTACCTAATAAACCTTATAAAAAAAACCCAATTAAGTGGTATAGTGGAAAATCAAAGCTGAAGAAAGAGAAATGTGTGTGTGTGTGTGCTTAAACTCAAATCGTATCACTGAGAGAGTGTGAAGGAAAACACCTGCAGATGGAAGGGAACAAGGATACATCCACCAGCACCGTGAAAGAGAGCAGGTTCGGACACAAGAGCCATCTACTAGGCATCGAAGGGAGCCCAGAAATGGACATGGGGAATGAGCAAGGGCAGAGAACATGCAGAAACTCTCCTGTTCCTGAAGGAAGACGAGAATCAGGAGGTTCAGTGACCCTCTCACAGGGTAACTTAAGGAACATGTGAGCAGCGTCATTATGTTAGAAGTGGGAAATGCAGATAACAAACGGATGAAGATTGTTTTGTTCATTTGTGTGTCTTTGATATATCATCATGTTCTAAGTTGATCTCACCTTTCTTAATGCTATAACCCTTTAATATAGTTCCTCATGTTGTGATGTCCCTCCCAACCATAAAATTATTTTCATCACTACTTTGTAACTGTAATTTTGCTACTGAGCGGTGTCTCAGTTCCCAAGACCATTAGAACTACATGCTTTCTGAGGGTCACAACCTGCAGGTTGAGACCCTCTGTTCTAAGTGAACGGGACAGCATCACAACCATCCTCGAGGTTACAGTCAGAGTGTAAGACAGATAGTTTACAAATAAGCAAATATGTCATGTTTTGTCAGGTAGTGATAGGTACTATGAAAACAATGAAAGAGTGTCTAAATGAACACAGAGAATCAACGGGAAGGAGAAGTAATGCTAGCTAAGCCTGAGCAAAGCTGCCCCGAAGGCCCTCATGGTGGAGGCAGGAGAGAGAGAGAGAGAGATAATGGAATCATTTGTAGGAGAAAAGGGAATGGTTTTGGAAGGATGTGGAATGGTGCTGATGCAGAAGGCTCTCTTGAAGCCTACTGAGGAGGTGGGTGACGGAAAGAGAAGCTAGGAAACTGATCCTAGGATTTTCAGCATAGCTGGGCAAATGGAAGTGCCCTTAGGAGATGGAAAAGACTAGAGTAGCTGGTTTGGGGAAAAATCAAAGGGTTTGTTTTGTTGGTGGTGGAGATGCACATTGATCGGTTGAGCAGAAAGACCTAGTAAGCTATGGGGTGCATGACTTAAATATTGAGAGAGGCTAAAGCTGAAGTTAGTTTGTGAGACTTGAAGTATGGATGATATTTAAGGGTAGGTTTGTAAATTGGATTGGGGATGTTTAATGTAAAATATGACAGAAAAGAAAAAAGTGGACTTTGAAGTTTAGAATCTCAGATTTGCAAGAATAGAAATTAGCAAAAGAGACAAATTTAGCTAATGAGAAAAAAAGAGAGGAGCTAGTGCTTGCAAAGGTAAGTGAAGGAAGTTTGTTAAGGACGAGCTATTGGGAACAAAAAAAAGAAACATATTCCAAATACTACCACTTTGTTTTTGGACTCCATTTAATCATAGGGAGAAACTAAGTTCAAGGTCTCAGGCATTAGGGGAGTTGAGGACTTCTCAATAGCTGAACAGCTTCTAGTCCAGCCATCTCAGGGACAATGTCTCCATCTTGCTTACAGGGTCATGTTCTAGGCCCAGGAACCAAATTCTATCCTGATTGGTTAAAAAAAAAATGTAACAATAACTTGGCACACATGTTTGTGTTTTGCAAGCTTAAATATTGTGTGATATTCTGGCCCGAGGTTGCAGTTTAGCTCCTGAGTTTGTGTTTGTTCTGTGGCCCTGATCAATTAGTAGTGACTTGATTACAATAGATTTTTGTCATCTGCATTGGCCTAGTGTTTGAGTTATGTTGGATTTAAGTGGACCCCACAACAGAGCAGTGTACTGTTTTGGGTTAAGGGAAAATGAGATCTGGGTTATTGCACTTGAAGATGGGGGTTGGTAAGGACATTCAAGAGTGCAGTTGGGGGCTGGAGAGGTGGCTCAGCACGGAATGTGCTGCTCTCACAGAGGCTCTTAAATTCCATTCCCAGCATCCTTGTGGTAGATCACAACCACCTGTAGCTCCAGCTCCAGGGGACCCACACTCACATGTATATACTCCTCTTCCCATAATTAAAGGTTTAAAAAATGTTCTTTTTAAAATACAATTTGGCTGGGTGTGATGGCACATGCCTTTAATCCCAGCACTTGGGAGGCTCTCTGTGGGTTCAAAACCAGCCAAGTCTACATGTGATTTCCAGGAGAGTCAGGGCTACGCAGAGAAAGCCTGTTCCATCTCCTACCCTGCAAAAGTACAGTCTGATGGTGAAACCACAAGTGGCACTGAGTTTTGGATTGTGGCTCTGATCTTCCTGTGTAAAAGTTGACATGTGGTTGTCCAAAGAAATAAAAGACTGAGGGAGGAAAATTCAGAAATTATAAAACCACACCTCTCTACAAATGACCACATTACCATAAAAAAGATCTTTCAAGGAATTGGAAAAGGGGAAAAAAAAAAATCTGTTTTCTCCAATGGAGTATCATTGGGTATATCAACCACACTCCAGAGTAGGCCCCATGCTCAGGAGTAGTTGACCCACACAAAACTGTTGTGGGCTATCCACCAGAGAAGACTTCTCAGACACGGGTGTAAGCCAACTGTGAGTCTTTATCACCCAGTCAGTGACTACACTGGGTGTTCAGGGTCCTCCTATAGCACTGAGCCTTTCTCAGGGTGAGCTTTTAAGCACAAAAACCATGTTCTGGGTTGACATCCTTCAGTTAACAAGAACATTTAGCCAGAAGTGCAACTACAAAACCCAAAAAGCAAGGTTCTGGAAGTACATTTAGAGACTTTCCTAGAACTGTGGAGTTCGATGAATTAGGCCTTCACTTTCATTTTGACAGGTGGCACTGTCTACATGCTGAGTTTTATGGCCTGAATGGCACTTCCATCATGGGGTCAGTCGTGTTAAAGTCTGGGGGACTGTTACAAAAAACAGTTTCCATTTTCTTTGGTGCACTTATTTTATTTTGGTATTTTTTTGCGTTCTCATTTTTTTTGTTTTGATTTTTGTTTTTTGTTTGTTTTTTAAGAGAGAGAAAGAACATGTTGGATGGGTAGGGAAGTAGGGAGAATCTGGAAGGAGGTGGGGAGGGAAAGAATAAGATCAAAATACATTGAAAAAATTAATAGGAAAAAATCTTTTGGTTGAAAACATGGATAATAAATCATCTGTTAGTTTACTTTTTGTAGCTATAATGAGACCATGGACAAGTCAATTTACAAAAAGAAGAAAAAGAAAAGTATCTCCCAGTTCCAGAGTGTTGGAGGGTGTGCAGGCCGTGGGCTTCAGTGTAGAGCCCTGATCGTTTATCTTGTATCTGACTTGACTCAGTGTCACACAGGAGAGCAAATGAGGCCAGACTTGTTCTTTAAGAAGTCAACTGCCCTATAACTTACTTCCATGACAACAGTGCCAGCATACTAGAGTGTCACCGTCACCAGACACTATTGTACTGGAGAGTGAGGGGGTTTTTGTTTGTTTGTTTGTTTAGTACTGGGCCTTGAACTCAAGTTGTCATGTATCCTAAGCAAATGATGTGCCACAAAACTATCCTCAGCCTTGGAAATTAACTTGCCTCTGTTTGTGTGTGTGTGTGTGTGTGTGTGTGTGTGTGTGTGTATGCACACATGTGCATGTGTGTAAAAATCTTATCTATAACGAAGTAGGCCCAGAACTTACTAGATATCCCAAGACTCAAAACTTGTGATCCTACTACCTCGGTCTCTCAAGTACTGGGATTATAACTATGAGGCATCACTCCAGGGTGCAGATTAAGTTTCTAAAATTTGTAATTTGAGGTAGTGATTCAGACCATCACAAACAACACAGCTGAAGAAATCTCCAAGCCCTGATGGTTTCACTGAGAAATACTAAAATATTTAAAAACTCAATTTTAGTTCTGCATAATCTTTTTTAACATTTAGATAGAAAAAGAGCAACTCTCAAATTATTGTGTGAATCAAGAATCAAGTTTTTCACCATTACAGAATTTTATAAACTATAGGTAATCTGTGGATGTGCTTTTCTGAGTTGAGGAAGTTCCTTTCTATTCCTGCTTAGGGGGTATTTTGTTTGTTTGTTTTAATTACAAGTAGACATTAAATTATGCCAAATATTAGTTCTATATCAAGTGAAATTATATGATTTTTTTTTTTAGCGGATCTCATTGATTGACTAGTAAGCCAGTCATGGATCTCTGGACTGTGCTATGTTACTCATTTTTCATATTGTTGAAGGGTATTTGTTTCCCATTTTAAGGATTTTTGAGTCTGTACTTCTGAGGATATTTTTCTATCATTTTATCTCTTTGTAATATTTGTATCTAGTTTTGATATTAGAGTAAATCTTGCTTCACACAGGAATTGAGATTTCCTCTTTTCTAGCTTAATATTTGGAAAGGATTGTGTAGAACTGGAATTGAGTTCTTAAACATTCAAGATTTCTCCAGTGAAACCATCTAGTCTTAGAGATTTCTGTCTTGGGAAATTTGAAATTATAAATTCAATTTCCTTGTCGGTGTTGTGGGCCAACTTAAATGAACTATTTCATACTGAGTGGGTTATACCAGTTGGTATATTTTGAGGAGCCAGGGTGCTCCTTCAGGGTGACATATTTATATGTATGGGGTATGTGGATTCCCCTTATTTCCTGTGAGGTCTTTATTGTCTACAGTGTTATCCTCTGTTTAATTATTAATGATTAATAATTTATATCCTGTCTCTTTTCTTCATCAGTCTTGCTAAAAGTTTGCCCACTTAGTTGGTTGTTTTAAAATAATGATTTCTCTCATTTATAAGTCCTATTGTTTTTGTGCTTCAGTTTTTAAAAAACAACATACTCTTTTCATTATTACCTATTGTTTTAGTTATAAGATGTATTTTTCCTCTTCTGAGTTCTTGAGCATGACGTTTAGATTATTCCAGACTCTTGCTTTCTCCCATTTTCATCGTAACCTCGATTATGTTGTCTGATTCCACTAATATGTGGAATATGGTTGGACTTGCAAGTAGACATTTTATTGTCTATTGCTTGTGTTTCATGTTATTTTTGTTCTTTTATTCTCCATTTATTTATTTGTGTGTCAAATATTTTAGGCTATTTTAATTTTGATTTTAAAATATTTTAAGGTACACACGTGTACGTGTGCGAGTGTGTGTGTGTGTATCTGTGTGAGCTTGTATATGGAACCCAGAGAATGACTTGTGGGAGTCTGTACTCTCCTTCTACCATTTGGGTACTGGATATTGAGCTCGAGTCATCAGGCTTGGAAACAGCCCATTTACCCCCTGTTCTAGTGTTATTCTGTTGCTGAGACCAACATCATGAACAAAACAACTTAGGAAGGAAAGGCTTTATTTGGATTATTCTTCCAGGTAACAGTTCATCATTGAGGGAAGTCGGGTCAGGAATTCAAGTAGGAACCCAAAGCAGAAGCCATGAAGAACATACTTTGCTGTCTCACTCGCTGGCTCATGCTCAGCCAGCTTTCTTATACACCACAGGACCACCCCACTTTCTTATACACCACAGGACCACCCCGCTTTCTTATACACCACAGGACCACCCCGCTTTCTTATACACCACAGCACCACCCCGTGCTGTGAGCTGTGCTGCCCACACTGTGCCCCCTTATCAATTAATAATCAAGACAGTCCTCCACAGACATGCCCACAGGCCAATCTGGTCTAGGCCGTTCCTCATTTGAGCTTTCACCTCAAGTGGCTCTGAGCTGTCAAGCTGACAGTTTAAGGGTTGTCCTACAACCCCCATCCGTCTCATAGGCCCTTGAGTTTGTCAAGAATGGTTTTCACTAGTTCTTTGAATGTTTGGAGAATAATGTCTTAAGCTCTTAAATCCTTGATGTCCTGGGGACCATCAAGGATTGTTTTTATTGCCTGATGATTTTTTTTCTCTTCTGTTGCTCCTCGTGTTTTATGATTTTTACTGCCAGTTTGATAATTCAAATGGTAGGCTAGTGATACTGAAGATTTGAAGCCATCTCCAGTGGGGTTCGAGGTTCCTGAGTCCTGCTACAAAGAATTCACCAGAGACATTTAGATAGTTGCAAGCGAAAGAAGAGAATGTATTAAGAAAGATGAACTTCTAGAGGAGGAGGCAGGCTGGAGCAGGCCATTTCACAAAAGGGTCTTTTGTGCAAACTTTGTCTTGTTGCATGTAGTTCTCCATGGAACTTCATGTGGTACACGTCGTATTATTGTCTTAACTTGCCACCCAGGTTGAGGGTTATTATTATTATTACGAGCCATCGATTGTTGTCAGATACTCTGGAGAACTCTGCACCTGAGCCAGTGGCATGAACCAGCCTCGGTTTGCCTCGCTGCAGATTCCAGCCTTCCTCTTTGCCAGAGTGCCTTTTCCATACGCCAATCTTAGAAGACTTTACATAAGGCTTTCTGGGCCTCCCTGTCTGCCCTCGCCCACCTGCCTCATTAGCGCCTCTGGATTCTGAGTGCTCCCTCTTTGGCCAAAGGATTGTCGCTGTTGATTTTGTTTGTTTACTTAAGAACTTGCCTAGAGTAAATCTGGGTTTGTCCTATGGCATGTGGGAACAATTATCTCTGCTGTATTTATCATTGGTGTTCTTTTCTTTATAAGGCTGACTTTCTAAGAATCATCCTATGTACTGACAAGTGATCACTAACCACTATGTTCAAATACAAAGGTGCCGAAAGGCCTTTCCTTCTCCTGACAGAGCTGTGTGCACATTAATTAGGTAATGCGATCAAAGTTCAAGCTCTTCTCATCAGTCCCAGTTTCTACAGAATCTCCCATCCCTTGTGCCTCTGGGCAGGAATGTGGGGGTAGTGCAGGCTTTCCCTCCTGTCTGCTCTACATACCTGCAGCTGTGGTTGGTAGGACCATATGGAGAGTGTACAGCCCACGCGGCCTCCTTCCCTTCTAGATCCATCTGCCAAGGCCCTTGCTAGCCTGCTGCTTGGGATCGTACCCTCAGACTACCCAGATCAGATGACTTTAGGGTTTTTCATTTTACTTCGAAGCACAGCATTTCTGCTTTCTCTACATCAGCCCAGCCTCCTCTGTCAACACAGCTCCTAGCTTTCATGGCCTGTCCCGCATTCCCAGAGCTATCACGGATGACTTTTGAAATGTTCGTGCTTCTTTCATATAAGGACATTATGTTGACAGAAAGCATGTGATTTTTAGGTTTCATTTTGAATGTGTTTTCTGAGCTATTACAAGTGTAAGTAAACAGAAATCTGATCTTTTTATTATTTCAGATCTCAAGTTCCACTTATAAAGACAGGAACGAGGAATACAAACAGCAGTTCACACACCTGCCGGAATCAGAGAAGTTGATAGCAGGTACTCAGAGATCCTCAGACACAGAGAAGAAGTGACCGATGACAATATGGAGAGAAATCGTAGGCCTTCATGCTAGACAGGGACTGCTTTGTAAGCTTAAGCCAAGTGTAACTAAAGAGAAATGTGTGGTCATGGTTTCTTCTGGCACTTCTATATGGGGCTTTGTAAGGAACATTTAGATTTGGTGTTCATCATATAGTAACTCTCCTGAGAAAAATACGCGCAATATGATTTAATAAGTGGTGATTTAATAAGAATGGTCTAGGGACACATTTAGTAATAAGTCATTGTTCATGTAATGGTTCTTGTGGAGTTTTTTGTATGTACTGGGCTTTTCAGTAACAAATTTAGTCATTTTTGCTACAGAAAAGCTTTATTGAGTGTGCATGTGTGTGTACAGATTTGTGTGTGTGTGTGTGTATGTGTGTATGTGTGTGTGTGTGTGTGTGTGTGTGTGTGTACATATGGGTGCACTGGCACATTGGTGTAAATGTGTATACAGGTCAGGGGCCAATGTGGAATCTCTTTGAAATAAATTCACCTTATGTTTGAGACTGGTCTCTGAAGCTGAAGCTCACCCAAGTGTTACATTCCTCCTGTCTTATTCCCCAGTGCTGGGATTCCAAGTACACCTTCACACTCAGCTTTAAATTTTTATAATTTGATTATTTTTGTGTATATAAGGATTTGTCTGCAGGTGTATCTTGCAACATATGTGCACAGGTGCCTCTGGGGCCAGAAGAGGGCGTCAAATCCCTTAAGACTGGAATTACAGATTTCAAATATGAAATTAAGAGAAAATTGGTGGGGGTATGGAAGGATTTAGAAGGAAAGGAGAGGTAGTTGTCTTTTTGTTATAAGAGAATGCTAAGTGTTAACTGTTAAAAAGAATTACAATTTTTTTGCATGTGTTACAAATGTTCTTGCTAGCCTCCCACCTAAAACCAAATGCTTTTCACAGAACCCATTCTGAAATGTATCCTGTTCATTCCTACCTTGTTTTGTTTTGTTGACACAGGGTCTTGCTATATAACCCTGGCTGGCCTGGAACTTAGCTGGCTTCAAACTTGGAACTATCTTCCTGCCTCTACCTTCCAAGTACAGGTGTGTTATCATCATGCCTGAAGACTTTTGCCTTTTTGAAATCTTTAATGTAGATGTTTTAGAAACTAATATGAGGTGTTGGGATGGTTCCGTATGGTAATTTGGTGGTTGTTATATGATTGTTCATTGGCTACATCTCTGTTGAGGAATTTTGTTGCTTAAAAATTTTAAGACAGCCAAAGTATCAGGGACATCCAAGGATAGAATGCTAATCATGACAATGAAACCAATTGTGTCATAAATTAGTGAAATAATTCCAATCAAGAGTAGGTTAGCATGTAGAGTTGCCCTTTGATATTTCAGGAGGGTGGATACAGGAAGTCCCCTCAGATACCAAGGTCTATGGATACTCAAGTCCTTTTGTAAAATTTAGCTTCTACATGGAACCCAAGCACACTCTTTTATGTACTTTAAATCACCTCTGGATTACTATTTGGCTCACACAATGTAAACGATACATGAATGGTTGTTGTATTGTTTAGGCAACAGTGACCTGAAAAAACTTGTACATGCTCAATACAGATGCAGCTCTTTTAAAAATAAATATTTAAACAGACTTTATGATGTAATCTGAGGAAGTAGAAGCCATGATTGTGGAGGGCTGACTCTGCCTGTCTATTCCCCATCTCTGCCTCCTGAGACTCTAGCAGCAGGGGATGTGTCTAGAGCCCAGGTCTTGGTTTCTTAAACACCTCACTCCCTGAAGAAACTACTGGAGCAACAGCAACTCAAGACTACAAGGATGGAACATGTTCTCACTATGCTGCCAAAAATGGGTTAAGAAAATGAAAACAGGCAACAACTTGAAACAGCTTCTGATGTTCGAAGTTAGAATATCTTAAGCAACAAAATAGCAATGATTTGGGATAACAACCAAAAGAATCAAATAAATATCCATGAGTCCATATTTCTATGAATAAATGCTTGAAAAATTAAACAATTACAGAGGAGCAACAGTCTTCCAGAATTCTAAGCATGTTTAGGTAATTTATATACTCACTAAAATTTTTAAAAATTTCAGAAGTTTAGGGGTTGGAGATATGGCTCCATTGCTGAAGCAATGACCCCTCACCGAATCACAAGGAAGTTTCCTCATCTATGTTCATAGCAGCCTTATTTGTAATAGCTAGAAACTGGTAACAACCCAGATGTCCCTCAACCGAAGAATGGATTAAAAACCTGTGGTACATCTACACAATGGAATATTACTCAGCTATCAGAAACAATGAAATTATAAAATTTGCAGCCAAATGGATGGAGCTAGAGAAGGTCATCCTGAGTGAGCTAACCGAGACTCAGAAGGATGCATATGGCATCTATTCACTTATAGTCGGATTTTAGCCATATAATACTACAACCAGTGCACCAAAGGGAACATGGACATAGACTTTTTTGTTTGTTTGTTTGTTTGTTTTTAGTTTTCTCTCCCTGGCAATGAGACACTTTTCACTGGTGGTACTGCCTTGTAGGCCCCCAGTGTATGAGGAGGCTCTTGGCCCTCATATGACTTCTGAACTGGGGCGGAGGACTGTTATGTAGGGACACTCCACTCCAGAAGAGTGGGATGGAAGGGTTAGGGGGTAGAGGGTGGGAGGGCGGGGCTGGGAAGGGGGAAAAGAGGACAATATGAGGGAGATGTAACCTGAAGCAACAAATAAATAAATTTATTAAAAAATAAATAAATATATGAATGCTAAAAAAAAAATTCAGAAGTTTAGGGGCTGGAGAGATGGCTCCATTGCTGAAGCATCTGCTGAGCAAGCACAAGGACCTGAGTCTGGATCCTAGAATCCATATAAAAGCCATGTGTGGGGGTGCTCTCCTGTGACCCCAGCAATGGGGTCAGGGAGCTATGAGTGGGGAAAAAGGCCAATCAGTGAAGCTCACGGCCAGTTATCCCAGAGAAGTCCATGAACTTCAGGTTCAGTGGGAGATCCTGTCTCAAAACATGAGATGGCTCAGTGGTTAAGAGCACTGGCTGCTCTCCCAGAGGACTGGGGTTCAATTCCCAGCACCCACACATAGCTCACCACCTCCATGGCTCCAGTTCCAGGAGAACCAATACCCTCATGTGACATACATGCAGGTAAAACACCAATGTACATAAAGTAAAGAAAATATAGGGGCTGGAAATTAATAATTTGGATTTGGCAAATTAGAGGTCATTAGTGACAAGGAGGAGGAAGGGGAAGAAGAGGCAGAAGCTGTGATCCATGGAACTAAGTAAGTACATACCTAAAGTTAAGGTCTCCTCAGTTCTTAGTTTCCAAACCTATATGACTGAAGAGAGTTTCACCTCAAATCTGATATGCTGATGAATAAAATGCTAATGTCACCAATTAAAACCTTTTTAAAAAGAGTACATGCTAATTAACCAACATTTGGTGTTTAACGCTGATAATCATACTTTAAGGGCTTATAGCCTCCTCTGATAGATGTAGTCCTTGTAATTAGATTGTTAGCTAATTTATGTCGATTGTAAGTGCAAAATTACAGCTATTTCTAACTATCCCTTACAAAAGAATTTCCCATCCAAGTACTAACTAGATCCAGCCCTGCTTAGTTGTGAAACCAGGCACATTCACAGGTGTATGGCCACAGACATCTTAGAAAATGTCCAAGTGTCGGCAGTAGCATATGGCGCTTTTTACTCTTAATACTCATTTGTGCCTTCTCTTTTTTCTTTACTAATTTTGATCAAAGAATTATTCATTTAGATCTATAAGTACATTTGAGCCAGTAATTCTACTTGTAGAACAATGACACTGTAAGAAGACATAGATATCCTCAATGCTTCCAGCTCACCATGAGTATAGCTAGAGTTTGGTGGGACTGGGACATGGGAAAGGGAGCCTTGGGTGAGATTATTAAAATACTAATAGTTTCCAGGTGTGGGAGTATACATCTTTAATCCCAGCACTAGGAGGCAGAGGCAGAGGCAGGTGGATTTCTGTGAGTTTGAGACCAACTTAGCCTACATAGTATAGGTGTGGGCCACAAGTGCCTGCCTGTCCTGGATTTTATTAGTCAGAAGTTTATCTATCCAGTCTGCTCTTCACCAGAAAGTTGTAGTCAACTTTGAAGTAACAGTCAGCCCAAATTACACAATGGAAACACTTAAAATTTCTTTCCTTTTTAAAAGTTATTTTAACCCTGAGATGATTTGGGTCTTAGTGGCAGGGTTAGGTTGGTGTGAGGCAGACTAAATATGGGAAGAATATGAGCTGTGTGCTGTATGGCTGTGAATGAAAGGGTGGACTGATTAAACAGTTGAAGTGGATACCCTCTGGAGGTGTATACCTCTGTTTACCCAAGAGCACTCTGGCTTGCATGTGGGAAGGCAGAAAGAGGAGTGCTGATGGATCTGTCTTCTCTTAGCAGAGATGGAAGCAATTATATTTCAGAGCTGAAGCTCTTATTCATGGTTTTATTCATTCATTTTATATGAGGGTTTATTCATTGGCATCTGCTTCCTGTCTTCTAAAACTGCATAAAATCTCTCAGTCTGCTAATGTACCTCCCCACCCCACCCCAAGCACTGTTTTGAATTTAGTTGATTAAATATCTTTGTCATCTCAAAAGAAGTTGTAGAAGGGGAAGAAATAAATACATGTCTAACTAATATCCGTTCCAGCTTGCACCAATTCTATGCACTAGTTTTCATTTTTTTTGTTTTGTTTTGTTTTAAGTTATGGTATTCATACTTTTAAATTTATTTACTCCTCTAAAAGAATGGTCTGGGAGACTATTCTTTTGCTTGGCGATGTTATTGCTCAAAACTTACTTTTTGAGTTCTCTGATTATCTAAATGAACAAGGTAGAGGTACAACAGAATAAAGTTGTTTTGAGGACATATAATCCAGTACAAAATCTCTTGCCAACTCAGAATACCTCTCCACAAAAACAGAAAAATGAAAAAAGCAATTTGTTATTGATCAAGCATAAACTAGAACACTCAAGCCAGCTGTGCTGGTACACATCTGCAAGTGTAGCGTTTGGAGCAGTGAATGCCAAGTTTCAGGCCAGCTACACACTGAGTTCATCACCAGCCCGAGCTACACAGAGAGACCCTGTCTGAAAACAACAATAACAAAGCGAAGAATACAAACAAGAACAAAACTCAGAATGTGGTGTGTGTAAGATCACAAAAACTGACAACGTGGCAAATACAATTGGCCAGAAACCTCTTCTTAAGGAGTGATAGAGATGGGTGCTGACGATGCCTTCACTGGGGAGAGTGCTTGCCTCATGGGTTCTCATCCCCAGCACCATATAAACTGGATGTGGTCGCACAGGCCTGTAATTCCAACACTGGAGGGGTGGAAGTGGGAGGATTAGAGGTTCAAACTCATCCTTAGCTACAAAGTGAGTTTGAGGCCAGCCTAGCTAGGCTATATGAGAACCTGTCTGAAATGAAGGAAAAATAAAATGGAGAGGGGAGGGAGGGAGAAAGGAGGGAAGGAAGGAGGGTGAGGAAAAGGAAGAAAGGATGACCAGTCCTAAATTAAGCCAAGTTGACATCACCATGTGTCACTTTTAATTCATCTCAACTTTACCCAGCAATTAGGGAAGCCAGTTGTGACAGCTAGTTGGTAAAATCCATAGGAAAAGTAAACACATCTTCACGACAGAGGTGGTTCTGTAACTGGAAGCCAGTTATCCAACAGAGTTAAGTTCCTGTCTTCCTGGATGGCTTCTGGGTCCTTGAAGAAACTTCCCTGGGCTGTGAAGCAGGAGAGAAGCCTGTTTAGATTTTGAAAAGATTCAAATCGCCTTCAAGGGAGCAGGAGAACGGACAAGTCACCAAGAAGAAATGCTCTAGGAAAAGCCAAAGGGATGTTGCTTCCTTTCTGCCCACGGAGTATGAAGGGTTTTCTTCTTTTGTTTTTCGATTTATCTTTACTCTTTTAGTTGTTTCAAGTAAACAGCTAACAAAACACAAAAAGGAGAGGTTTTTTTTTCTTATAATTTAAATACTAAATCTAAAAGCACTCTTTTATTTATATTTTTTTCTGATTAGTAAGGTCTCTGTTACTGTGCTTTCAGTGACCATTATTGCAGAATGGAATATTTAGAGACATGTATTTCCTGACATTATTGGTTTGTTTGTTTGTTTGCTGGTTTTATTTTGTTTCAAACTGGGTATTGTAGTACACTCCTTTAACACCAGCACCCAGGATGCAGAGGCAGGTGGATCTCTGTAAGTTCAAGGCCAGCCTGGTCTACAGAGTGAATTCCAGTACAGTCAGGGCTTGATACACAGAGAAACCTGTCTCAAAAAGCAAGCAAGCAAACAAACAAACAAAAAGCACATTTTCCTAATTGTTACCTCCCTTATGGACAGTGTGCCTAAGTTCTAAGTTCTTCAGTAGGAAAAAGAATACATCTATACATCTTGCTTATTTAAATATGTGTATACTATTTAATGTATATGATATTGGTTCACTCCTGGATATTTAATGTATATGATATTGTTCTATTTAATGTATATGATATTGTT
>CAJQZJ010031868.1:2632464-2666983 GCA_907164525.1 Lophiomys imhausi
AATGTATATGATATTGGTTCGCTCCTGGATTATCTTACTGCTTTGTTCTGTAGCTCTTCTTTTATGGTTGTTATTAAAATCAATATTTAGACATTAGAGTCATTTGATTGTGCCATGATTATGCTTTTGCTAGCAAATTGAATAAAGCAAGATGTCAAAGTGACCTGAGAAGTTTGGTTAATTTCTTTAGTTTTACTACAGCTTTCTGGTAAACCATCATGAAGTTGCAAAATATGTAACTACAGTTTTCGATAAGCATTATTTTCTTATTCCATTCTAGGTGAATCAGCTTGTTAATAAAACTGATCAGATAGAATGTTGTCCCCTGAAATGTTGACTATTTTTCTAGTAGATATTAATTTAAAATAACAAAGTTGGGGGCACAAAAATGCATAATTTTTGCTTTTAAAAAAGAAAATGCTTTATCTATTGTGTGTGATATAATGCCTTTGCTGTATTTTATATTTATTTTTCTCCGTCACAATTTTAAGCCATTTTACTGTGGTCTATATTTATTATGATAGCACACATTTTAAGGAAGCCACACTTTAAAAAATCACTGAAAAGTCTATCATTGTATATAAAATATTTTTCTGTTATAATATTCCAGGTGTGTACTGTAGCTTTTAATATAATTAGTATAAAATAATGCAGGGCGATCTACGATCGAGCAAGGCAGACACGATCGGCCAGCCTGCGACACATTCCCCCTGACCTTTCCTCAGACCTATTTAATCAGAACTGTGGGGCTAGCTAGCACTCTATTATCAGCCACCAGGTAGTTCTGAAGTTTGAGAATCTTTGGATGATAGAAAGTTTCAATGGCACCGGAAGCTGACCTTTAACCCAGTCTGTTTGGGAGACACATACTCATGAGTGAGCAACCTAACCTGCTTGCTTATTTACCAGGAACTTTTGTTTGGTGGGATCTCAGCTTTATTTTTTTCCTGAAGGAAGCATTGTGAAAGGTTGACTACCTTGCTCAGGTTTTAGTATTTGCTTACAATTTAACAAAACTAAGAAAAAATATTTTGAGGCTTAGTCAACATTTTGATTTTGTGCTGTTTTATGACAGGGTCTCTTCGTGTAGCTCTAGTGGTCCTGGAACTCACTATGTCCGGCTGGCCTCAAACTCACAGAGAGCCACCTGCCTCTGATTCCTGAGTGCTGGAATTGAAGGTGTGCATCACCACGTCTGACAGCTTTTATCTTAAAATAAAAGATTACTTTATGGAACGTTAAATTTTAGCAGTTAGCAAAAATCACCTCACAAAAATTCTTTGTATCTTGCGTTGTCAGTAGTTTGCATTAGGCACAGAGAGAGATCTTCATTTTACATGCATGATAATTCTGCTGGTTAGTTTTAAGCAACTTGACATGAACTAGAATCATTTTGGAAGAGAGACCCTTAACTGAAGAATTGTCTTCATCAAACCAGCTTGTGGGCATGTCTGTGGAGGCATTCTCTTCATTGGTGATTGATGTGGAAGGGTTTAGCTCACTGTGGGCGGTTCTAACCCTAGGTCAGTGGTCATGGGTTTTATAAGAGTGCAAGCTGAGCAATCCCTGGGAAGCAAGCCAGTAAACAATGTTGTTCTTCCCTGGTTTCTGCTCCAGTCCCTGCCATGACATCCCTCACAGGTCATAGATAGACTGTGATGTGGAAGTGTAAACCAAACAAGCTTTTTCCTCTTCCAAGTTTCTTTGGGTCATAGGGTTTATTGCGACAACAGAAAGCAAGCCAGGCCAGTTGTCTTTGTTTCCTTTTCAGTTGCTAAGACAAAACACCCTGACAAAATCCATTTAGAGAAGGAAGGGTTCATGTCAGCTCCCAGGGCCAGGTTATAATCCATCGTAGTGAGCGAGCTGGCTGCACCACATCTATAATCAGAAACAAGGGTATGGAATACATGCATGTTTGAGCTCAGTTCTCTCTCTCTCCTCTTATAGGGGCTAGAACTGAAACCCAGGGAACAGTCTACCCACAGTGGTCTAGTCTTCCCACCTTAATTGACATACTCAACATAGTTTCCTAAGACATGCCCACAGGCCAATCCAATCTAGACACTCTCCCACTGAGACACTTTTCCTAGTAATCCTAGATTGTGTCAAATTGATAATTAAGGCATGGTCTCCTTATATGTCCCTGGCTGGCCTGGACCTCAGAATGGGGATCAGGCTGGCCTCAAACTCACAGAGATGTGTCTGCCCCTGCCACCTGAATGCTGGGATTAAAGGCATGTGCCACCATGCCCAGCTGTTCTCTGTTCTTTCAGCTCTTAAGTGTGCTGTGAGTTTTTCTACCATGGGGCTTTGCATGTACTGGTCCATCATAATTCTGTTGACTCTTTATTGATCTTTGGACTCTGTTTTAGAGATCACATATTCAGGGAAACCATTGCTGAAAATGCCTTTGGCCTTAGATGCATAACAGATCTTGTTACATGTTTTTGTGGTTTTCTCTGTGCTTGGGTCATCATCATACTTGTTTTTGTATTTGTTGATGGTTAATCTTCATTGTCAACCTGACTGGATTTCCTATCTCCTAGGAGATACACCTCTGGTGTTATCTGTGAGAGAATTTCCAGGAGCTCTAACTGAGGATGGAAAACCCTGAATGTGGGTCATGCCATCCCATGAGCTGGGTCCTGTACTGGACAAGACGGGAAGGTGGGGGGAGCAGCTAAGCACAGGAGTTCCCCTCTCTCTGCTTCTTCAATATTGAATAATCTCCTTGCACTGCCTGCCTTCCCTACCTCGGGGGACTGCATTCCTGAACTGTGTTAATGACTTTTCCTGTTGCTGCCCTAAAATGCCCTGACGAAAGCAACTTGAAGGAGACCGACTTCATTTTGGCTCACGATCCATGATGGTGAGGAAGTTAAGGTGCTAGGCATTTGAGATGGCTTGTCACATGGCACTCATAGTCAGGGAGCAGTGAGCTTTCTCCTTTTATACCAGTCTGGAACCCCAGCCCATGGGATGGTACCACCCATATCCAGGGGGTGGATCTTACTTGCCCAATTAATCTGATTGAGACAACCCCTCGAAAGTTGGCCCAAAGGCTTGTTTCCTAGACAGTTGTAGATTCTAGCGCATTGACAATATTAATCATCACACCTACCTTTCTTTCATTTACAAAGTTCCATGAGGGTACAAAATATCTCTGGTGAATCTAGTGCACAACAAAATAGCTGGTGTAAAGTATATGGATGAATGAACGAATGAACGAATGAATGGGCAGGGATTATGTCCCGTGAGTTGAAGTGATATAAGGTCTGTTCAGCTGTCAGTTTTGTGAATGACCTTCTCTTATCTCTGTCTCCATAGATTATGCTTGCGCTCTTCAGAAGGATATCTTGCTTCAGGGGCGGCTGTACCTTTCAGAAAACTGGCTGTGTTTCCATAGCAACATCTTCAGATGGGAAACTACAGTAAGATATGTTTGCATTTGATTTTCTGATGCAAATAATTGCATAGTCAGAAAGACACACAGTACTCTTAAAAGCAGTGTATTTAAGAAGATTCAAAAGTAAAACCATATGTATTTGTGTATCTAGCATGTTTATGTAAGTATAGCATGTTTATGTATGTGTAAATGTGTAATGTATTTTTCTAATTTTCATACATCATGCCTCATTTTTACTTTCTACCGTTAGGTTGGAAGAGGCTTGGCTGTCAAAACCATGGTTACCTGACAGACTGTCTAGGTTGTGCTCCAGGGTTTAAACGTGGAGCCTGAACTCCCATATGCCTTTCCTACCCAGTCCTAATGTTAGATCCTGGTACTGATGGGCAGAATGCCTAAGGGGGTGTGTCCAACCCATTGCTGACCTTGATTTTCATAGAGAACACAGTGTGTGCTTGTGAACTCCTACAGAAGGGCTTTTGGCCAAATACCCTGGATTACATTGATATAGCACTTGGTATTTGAGGTTGTATATGCCTCTGAAAGTATTCACTTCAATTTTTAAAAAGTTTTTTTTTTTTGTGTGTGTGTGTATGTGTTAGATTTCTATTGCTTTAAAGAACATAACCTTTATGACCAAGGAGAAAACTGCACGACTCATCCCAAATGCTATCCAGATCATCACAGAGGGCGAGAAGGTAAGCGACTTCTCTGCATTTGCCATATCTATAACAGGAAGAAAAATCTGTCTCACACTAACAGCATGGGGAATGCAGTTCTGGAAGTTATAGTGTCTTGTGGAGTCACAGGGTATTCTATAACAGATTCTTGTATCTTTAAATAGTATTTGCAGAGGAGAAAGTGGTGATAGCCAGAGGTGGGAAAGGACAGTGGGAAATGAATAAGATAAAATATAGTTATGTATGTCTAATGATGTCATAATTCAGTCCATTTCTTTGTATGTTAATAAAAATAAAGAAAGAAATCCAAAAGGATACAGGGACATTAGTAATCAGTAGGTTATATGTTGTGTATGCAGCATTGTACAAAGAATATATATCTGGAGCTGGGTGTGATGGTGCACAACTTTACTCCCAGCACTCGAGAGGCAGAGGCAGGCAGATCTCTTATGCATTTGAGGCCAGCAGCCTGGTCTACAGAGGGAGTCCTGGACAGTCAGGGATACACAGAGAGACCCTATCTTGAAAAAACAAACAAACAAAGCAAAGCAACAACTACAAAGAGCATCTATACCAAGCTTTTGTTTGGTTTTGATTTGGCGTGGTTTGAGTTGGTTTTTTGAGACAGGGTTTCTTCCTGTAGTCCTGGCTGTCCTTGAACTCCCTGTGTAGACCAGTTGGCCTTCAACTCAGAGGTCTGCCTCCCGAGAGCTGCGATTAAAGGCATGTGCCACCATTGCCTAGAGGTCTCAGTGTGATGATTTGAAAAATGTGTCTGCGTAAAGCATCGATACCCAAATAATTGTGTGAAATTTTCTTAATCAGTCCAGCATTGGACTTGCTTTCCCCTCCCTGCAGATAAGCACGTTGTGATAGGAGGTAACTGGCTAGGCCAATAGAAGAGGTAACCTACTTCGAGGTTCCATCCAAGTATGCATCTTGCTGCATCTTCTCTTTGTAGTCAACTACCAGGAGACTTTAAATATGACTTTACAAAAATAGCTAAATGTAGAGAAATACATAGGGCTGAAAAAAAGACACAGAATTATAGATTGATGTTGTTGAACATTAATAATTAATATTCATTTATATTCTTAATAAAGCTTAGTTACTCCTTAATCAATAACTTCCCCAAATGTAGAACTATGATTTATTCAAGGCTAAACACACTTAGCTGGTCATGAAATCTAGTTTATTACCCCTCTGTCAATTATCCTCCACCCATCTGAAGATCCCCATACTTGCCATTGTTATCTCCCATGGAATATGTCCTTTCTCCTTTCCCTTCTGCTTCACCTCCATCTTAGCCATTGCATCTCCCTTCTTCCTCTTTATCCCACTCTGCTGCTCTCTCCCTCCTCAGCCCTCAAACCTTCTCCCCACCTACCTCTCTCTCTCTCTCTGCCCAGTAAATAAAACAGGCTTCAGCATTTTATTAAAGGTTAGCAGGCATTGTTACACAGCATCACTTTGTATTTGTGAGTGTGGGGTCATACAGTAAAAAAGATAGCAAGCAGACCTCGGGGAGCAAACTAATCAACATTAAAATACATAATAGATCACACCATCAGAATGAACATTTTACTATTTTCTATAACATCATAAGCCTCAGAGTTTAACTTGAGTGTTTTATGTGCACTGTTAATAGAGAGCCAATATTTTTGGAGTTTTTTTTAATACTTGAGAAAATTGTATAACTCAAAATTTGTATCATTAATATATACATTACTAAAATCCACTTGTATTTTTAGTTTATATGTGGCTCAAATTGACAGACATCGTACTGCAAAGTTTAGACTAAAAAAATTCCATTTTATACATTTATTTATATTAATTTGAGAAAATTATGATGAACATAAATAGCTGCCTTGCTTTAGCCCATATCCTTAGTAAATAAGTGCAACATCGTGTTTGAAAATTATGTTTATTATAAGATACTGTTTGTTATAGGGTGGGGTTCATATACATATCCCATTTATGCAAGAATTATTTGTTTTTCTTTTAATATAAAGGCAAATTGGTTGTGGTGGTGCATGCCTTTAATTCCAGCATTTGAGAGACAGAGGGAGGCAGATCTCTGTGAGTTCAAGGCCAGCCTGGTCTACAAAGTGAGTCCAAGACAGCCAGATATACGCAGAGAAACCCTGTCTCGAAAAAACAAAACAAAACAAAAAAATCCAAAAACAAACAAACAAACAAAACCCAAAATAGACCTTCATGACAGATGCTTTTCCCCCATAATTTTCACAGTATTAAATTTGTCTCCTTATTTTTCTTTGTAGTTTTTCTTTACATCTTTCGGTGCCAGGGACAGAAGTTACCTGAGCATATTTAGGTTGTGGCAGAATGTATTATTAGATAAGGTAAGTATTCATTCCAGAAGCATGAAGCACGAAGGGCTAGTATGTATCTAAGAAGAATTTGTGAAGAGCCCTTTCTGATTCTCATAAGTATAATTCTGATGATAGTTCAAATTCTTAAAACAAAAGATCTATAGTTTTCTTTCTTAAATTTAACAATAACAACAACAAGAGATTGAAGACCTGGATGTGGTGGTGCACACCTTTAGTCCCAACGTTCAGAGGCAGAGGCAGGTGGAGCTCTGTGAGTTTGAGGCCAGCCTGGTCTACAAGATCGTGTTCCAGAACAGTTAGAACTACACAGTGAGACACTATCAACCCCTCCCCACCCAATAAAAAGAAAATAAAGAAAGAACATTGAAAAACTCAGGAACTAAGGAAGGGTCTCAATGAGAAAAGACACTTGCCACCAAGCCTGATGATCTGAGTTTGATTTCTGGGACCCATATAGTGAAAGGAGAGAACTGATACCCACAAGATGTCCTCTTACTTCCACATGCACATTGTGGCACACATGCACACACACTCACACACAAACAAACACACAAGTAAATGTAATAAAAGTGTGAATTAACACATTGCCACTACAAAGGGGTTTTGCATGCATACAGTAGTGTGGAGGCCGAGGAGAATGCCTGATGTCTTTCTTGGCCATTCTCCATCCTACTGCTTGGAGACAGGGTCTCACTGATGCAGGACTGACTAGGCTGCCCGCCCAGTAAGCACAGGCGCTGCCTATCTCCCTCTCCCAGGGCTGGAGCTGTAGGTATGTGCAGCCATTTCTGATATTTTATGTGGGTGTGTGGGATTCAAACTTTGGTTCTGGTACTTGCCCAGGAGGCATTCTTATCTACTGAGCTGTGTCCCCAGCCTCTTAATTGTCATTGTTGTTGTTCTGGTGGTTGAACCGAGAGCCTCTCTATGTAGCACTGAGCTACATCCTCTCCCCCTAAAGTTATATTACTGGGCAGATAATAATTCCTAGGATAATGACCAAGATAAAACAATAGTTAAGAGAAACACTAACGGAAGTAAAATGATAATTAAAAAGTGTGTATTTAACATATAAGAAGCCAATAATGGAAATATGAAAGGACATACACATTTGATAAACAAAACACACTTAGTGTCTTAATTAGGGTTTCTATTGCTGTGATAGACCACTATGACCAAAACAACCCAGGGAGGAAAGGGTTTATTCAGCTTAAGCTTCCAGAGCACAGTTCATCATCAAAGTGAAGGCAGGAACTCAAGCAGGTCAGGAGCCTGGAGGCAGGGGCTGATGCAGAGGGGACCATCAGCCCAAGGACTGCACCACCCACAATGGGCTGGGCCCTCCCTCATACATCACTAATTAAGACAATGCCATGCAATGCTTGCCTACAGCTGGATTTTATGACACCATTTTCCCAATTGAGCCTTCCTCCTCTAATGTGTCTATCTTGTGCCCAATTGGCACAAAAACTCTCCAGTACACTTAGTAAAATCATCTTTTACTAGATATTACACAAATCCTCACATAAATATAAATGAATCAAACAGTGCAATCAACATCCACAGATGGATGGAATGAAAAATACACAACCCAACTATATGTTTTGTTTCCGACAGAGGAGCTTCAAAGCACAGATGTGTTGAAAGTGAGAGAAGGAAATGATACATGGGAGCATAGAACAGAGTTGCTATTATCTCACAAGGTGGACTTGAACACTGAAGTGGATAGACACGGAGTGCATTTGCATTGGTAGAAGAAGGGCCAAATGGACTGGAATTCATAAACGTTATAAGTGCATATGTAGCTAGTAACAGAGCCCTAACGTACATAGCAAAACTGAACAGAATCGAAGGAAGATATAAACAATTTAGCAATAACAGCTCAACTCAACACTCCACTCTCAACAATGGTAACAACTTCACAGAGATCAGCAGTAAACAGAGGAATAACACTGCAAACTAGGACCAAAGGACACCTATGGAGTGTTCTAGCGAACAACAACAGATACACATTTTTCTCAAGGGCATGAGGACATTCTCCATAACAGTCCATAGTAGCAGATTATAAAACATTCAGAAGGATTAAAGTAATGCAGATTGTATTCTCTGATCATGAATTAGGAACCAGAGGTTCACTAGAAAATGGAAGTTAAATAGAACATTCCTGAAGAGCCACTGAGGAAAAGAAGAAATCACAAGGGAAATTATTAAAAAAAAAAAATCCTTTCATGAACCAAATGAAAACAAAACCACACCAAATCTCATGGGACTAAAGTAGCATTTAGAGGGAAAATTATAACTGTAAACACTTGTTATCTGTTTATAGAGGCTGATCTTGAGTCAAAAATCTTCTTTCTGGCTTTATGAAGTTAGAAATAGAGCAAATAAACTCTATGAAAGCAGAATCAAGCAACATTGGAGCAGAGATAAATGTAATCGAGAGCAGCAAAATAGGTATCAATAGAATGAGGTTTCTTGGAAAATATTGAGAATCAATAAACTTTAGCTATAGAGTAAGGGAGAGGTGAAGTAGTGATTCATCCCTGTAACTGTGACACTCAGGCTGAAGCAGGAGATGGAGAGTTCAAGGCCAGCCTGGGGTGTGTTAGGAAGATCCTGCCTCAACAACTCAAGGAAAGAGAAAACAAAGCCAAAATGGAGCTAAGACTGAAGTGACTAAAGGAATAAGTGAAACAGTTTTAAAAGTTTAACCTTTAGCCGGGCGTGGTGGCACACACCTTTAACCCCAGCACTCAGGAGGCAGAGGCAGGCAGATCTCTGTGAGTTCAAGGCCAGCCTGGTCTACAAAGGGAGTCAAGGACAGTCAGAGCTACACAGAGAAACCCTGTCTCGAAAAACAACAACAACAAAAAGGTTAGCATTTATTTTTTATTTTTGTGCATGTGTTTAGTTATGTGTGTGCTTATGCAGGTGTTTGTGCGTGTGTCTCTGTGTGTGTCTGTGTGTGTATATGATGCCGTCTATGTTCTTGGTTCACATGTGCGCTCCTGGTTCACATGTGTAGAGAACCACCATCTTCATATTACTTGAGCTTGTCAACCTTTTGGTCATTTCATTTTTACCACTAGACATGTGAAGCTATTTCAAGTAGGCATTAAACAATTTCTTTCTCCCTCTTTGGTTTTTTGAGACAGAGAGAGACACTGTCTGGTCTACAGAGAGTAGACTAGCCTGGCCTCGAAAGTAGTAGAGATCTGCCTGCCTCTGCCTCCCAAGTGCCAGAATTAAAGGCGTGAGCCACCACGACCAGTCATTTCAGTTATTAATAATTATAGTGGCCATTTCTGTTCTGTAATGAGACAAGAAACAATGTTTAAACATGCATGTTAAATACTACATAAAACTGTCTTAACTAATTAACAAGCTTTTAAAAATATTATTCTATTTGAAATGTATGGGTGTTTTACTTTCGAGTATGTTTGTGCACCACATGCATGCCTGGTGCCCTTGGAGGCCAGAAGAGGACATCAGATCCCCCAGAACTGGAGTTACAGATGGTTGTAAGCTACCATGTGGATGCTGCGTACAAACCCAGGTCCTCTGTAAGAACTGTCAGTGCTCTGTTGATCCATCTCTCCAGCCCTTAGACTCTCTCTTTAAAAAAAAAAAGCTTATTTCTTAATATTCATGTGTATACCCCCATGAGTTTGCATGAATGTATGTGCACCATGAACGTGTAGAAATTTGTAAGGGCCAGAAGAGGATATCAGGTCTCCTGGAAATGAAGTTATAGGTAGTTGCGAACTATCATGTGGGTGATGGAAACTGAATCCTGGTCCTCTGCAAGAGCAGTTAAGTGTCCTTAACCACGGAGCCATCTTTCCAGTTCCTAGGGTCTTAAAGACTGTAGAAGTTCCTTAGAATAGAAATTAGAAATATGGCTATGGAGATGGCTCAATGCGTTTGGACCTGAAGCACCCAGATAGAATAGGTATACAATACACACCTAGAATCCCATCGCTGAGGAGGCAGAGACAGGGGCACCCTGGGACTTACTGTTCAGAACCAGCCTTGCTGAAAGAGTGAGCTCCGGGTTCAGTGAGAGACTTTGTCATATATATATATATATATATATATATATATATATATATTCACACACACATATATTATACATATATACATATGGTAATGTGTATATGTATGTATATATATATATATGTATAGTGAGAAAGCAGTAGTTAAGGAAGACATCCCAACGTTAATCCTTGTCCTCCAGATCTGCCTGCACAGGCAAGCTCACATGTACACGTGCATAACACACACACACACACACACACACACACACACACACACACACACTCACACTCACACACAACTAGAAGAGCAGGGATGAAGATGTAGCTTAGTGCTAGAGTACTTACCTAGCTTTGGCAAGGGCATAGATTTGATCCCAGCACCGGGAGAGTGACTCATAGAGAGACAGAGAGAACAAACGAGAAAAACAGAGAGCTGCCTTTCTGTGTTTCCTTAGTGAACTCTGAAGAGCAGTAATAAAAACATACTAATATCTATAACAATAATGGCAACTACTGTTTATGAGGTTAATCGGTGCTAGTCACAATGCCAGGTAATTGGTGCAGTGTTGATAGTCTATAATTTTATAAGCTCTATTTGACTTCTAGAACCTTCTTTATATTCCTTCCTGGTTTGGGACAGAATGTTGCTATGTAGCCTAGACTTATGTAGCCCAGACTTACCCTGCAATTGCCATCCTTCTGTCTGTGTTTCCTCAAGGGCTGGGATTATGAGGAATTATGGTCATCTACCACCATAGGAGTGTTGGCTGGTTGTTGTCAACTTGACAAACAGTCATATCTGGGAAGAGGGAATCTTAATTGAGAAAATGCCTCCATCAGATTGTCCCATGGGCAAGTACATGGGGGAATTTTCTTTTTTCTTTTGTTTTTTGTCTTGTTTTTGTTTTTGTTTTTTGAGACAGGGTTTCTCTGTGTAATAGTCCTGGCTGCCCTGGACTCACTTTGTAGACCAGGCTGGCCTCATACTCACAGATATCCGCCTGCCTCTGCTGGGATTAAAGGTATGTGCCATCTTGCCCAGCTGGCTTTGTTTCGTTTTTTGAGACAAGGTCTCTTTACAAAGCCCACTTGCCTCTGCCTCCTAAGTGCTGGGGTTAAAGGTCTATGCCACCACACTTGGCTTGAAGAAACATTTTTTTATTTGACCAAATTACGTTTTAAACTGCATGCTTTTGCATTTGTTTTACTTATTTAAAATCTACAGAAGATGAAAAGAGCTAGACTCATACTATTGCCTTTGAAAAAGAATGTTTGTAATCTGGAGTGTGGCTCAGTTGTAGAGTGTTTGCTATGCACAACATACTGGTACCTGTAATGCCAGCACTGCGAGATGTAGAGAGGACCATCAGAAGTTCATGGTCATCCTCAGCTACATAGCAAATTCTAGACCAACCTGGGGTACATGAGATCTCATTGAAATAAAGAAAAAAATTTTTTTTTAAACATTATTTATTTATTATGTATACAGTATTTGCTCTACATATATTTCCCCGGGCAGATCTCAATGGAGATGGCTGTGAGCCACCATGTGGTTGCTGGGAATTGAACTCAGGACCTTGGGAAGAACAGCCAGTGCTCTCAACCTCCGAGCCACCTCTCCAGCCCAAGAAAAATGTTTTTAATAGAACTATTTTTTTCCAAACTCATAAGACTCCTTTGTTACACTACATGTGAAAGGATGGTATATTTCCAATATTAACCCATTGTCGCGTCCCTCTCGACCAGCAAGAACGACGCAACTCGCAAAAGCTCTTCTCAAGCAGTTTATTCAGGTCCCTTGAAAACAGTCTTCCGAATCCTTGCTTGTGTCTCTGCTTCTCCTCCCCCAAGCCCTTATATGCCTACTCAAACCCAATCAGATCATGCCACCTAGCGATCCAAGATAGGCTCACAAAAGGAGGAAGCACACCGGGCTAGGCAGCTGCTACCAACTAAGGCTTGTTTACAGCTAAGCTTGAGCTTTCTGGCATCAAGCCAGGTGCCATCTTAGGGTTGCGGCTCACCACAACCCATAACAGGAATCTTCAATGTCTAGATACCTGTTTATATGTCAGCCTGCTCGGTTTTGAAGTGATTTATAGCATTTCAGTTTCTACAGCTGTGCACTTAGCCTTGCTTAGCACTTCTAATGAGCACACTGCGTTCCTGGGACTCACCGGCCAGGTGATGGTGGCAGCAGTGAACCAGTCAGTGCTTTCTTAGCCTTTTGTTACTGAACCATGCAGCCACAGTTCCAGATCAGGCCAGACTCTTCTCCACCCGGTCTTCAGCTCACGCAAACCAGCCCACTTCCAGTACTGGAACCAGCCAGCAGGTCCTATCTCCTGTGGTTTTTGGTTTGGTTTTAGAGACAAATGGCTCACTTTGCAAACCAGGTTGACCTTGAATTTGTAATCCTTCTGCCTTTGCTCCCAAGTACCACCACGCCCAGTTGATGTTTTACATTTTTTAAATGGCTACACACACACACACACACACACACACACACACACACACACACACCACAAAAGAGTAACACTTCTTGATACTTGTCAATCATATGAAATTCTAAGTTCGGTGCCCATAAATAAAGTTTTATTGGAATGCAGCCATTCTCATTTGTTTGTTTTCACATGACACCAGCAGAATCGAGCATTTGCAACAGAGACCATATGTCTCACCAAGCGTATATTTACTATATGGCCCTTTCCAGAAACAGTTTGTCCAACCCTCAACAATACTACAGCCAAAGTTGTGCTTTTAAAATATGTGCCCGAGACTGGCTTGTTTTTTGTTACTTTTAATTTTGTGTGTGTATGTGTATGGTAAAGGGAACTTATTTTAGTTTCTTGCTTAATAACCATTGGCTCAAAAGTTTACATCGAGACTGCGTGGTCTGGGTCCAGCTTACTCTCCAGCTATGGCTCAAATGTTTCAATGTCTTCTCTTAAATGCTCTGCTTTTTGTGTGTGTCCAGTAGTCTTCAAACATGCGCAGCCTGCAACCTTCGTCAATCCCTATAATTTCTGACCCCTTGTCCCGAGTGTCCTTAATAAATCTGAAGTAGCCTTCATTCGTCTTTTCTTCCATTTGACTTCCCCCTTTATAAAACTGGCTGCAATCACAATTCTTTGTTTTGGTTTCCTTCTCCTTGCTTGGGCTATAAACACCTAGAGGACAAAGCCCATGCCTGTCTTCTTCACTGTGGTGTGTTCAGGGACAAAGCTCAGTGTTGCCACATAGCTGGTGACATCCATCTCCACAGTTGTCACCTGTTGGGCTCTACACGTCCATCAGAGTCAGTATCAACTTTGTCTCTGCTCTCTCTGTGTGCCGGTTTGGGTAATAAGTTGTGTTAGACATATGTCAGATACTCAATAAATGCATTGTCTCAATTTATGAAAATTGTAAGGATTTCGCATCTAAATAAAAAGTATTCCCAATTAAAAAGGAGTGTTAATTCTTTTTGTTCAAGGAAACAGCCAAGGAGAGAGAGAAAAAAAAACAAATTTTGTTTCAAAACTATTAACGGTTCACCCTAATTTAAATTTATATTTAATTATTTTTTTTCTATTTTCTTGTTTAGGTTTTTTTTTTTTTTTAAGTTTGAGACAGCATTTCTCTGTGTAGCCCTGGCTGTCTGGAACTCACTCTGCAGACCAGGCTGGCCTCAAACTCACAGAGATCCGCCTGCCTCTGCCTCCCGAGTGCTGGGATTAAAGTTGAACGCTACCATGCCAAGTCATTTCAGACAGTTTCGAACTGTGGTGTGCTGGGATTTGAACCCAGGTCCTTTGGAAGAACAGCCAGTACTTTAACCACTGAGCCATCTCTCCAGTCCCCTTTTTTTAGTTTTGAGATCGCATTGTAATTACATTTCTCCCTTACCTTTCCTCCCTTCAAGCCCTCCCATATAACCCTCCCCACTCTCTTTCATTGATGGCTTCATTATTCACCATTTGTTATTGCATACAAATATGTATATGCATATACATATATAGTCCCATATAAAGCGTATTGAATCCTTATATTATTACTTGTATATATGTTGTCAGGGTTGACCGTTTGTTAGTGCACAACTAATGTTTTCTTCCCTGGAGGGGACCACCTCTCCCCCTCTCAGCTTTCTTTACTCAGTGGCTTATAGATCTTTATGTAGGACTGATGCCTTGTGGGCTCTCCCCTTTCAGTTCAGCATGCTTGTTGGTGTCATTCTTATTCAGCTCACATTTAGACAGTCACATTAGTGAAACTTTACTGGTATAGCTTCCGACGTTATTAGGAGACACAGTCTCCCAGCAAATTCTCCAATACTCTGGCTCTTACAGTCTTTCTGGCCCTTCTTCTGCAATGTTCCCTGACCCTTAGGTGTGGAGTCTCTTGTAGATGCAGCCATTGGGACTGGTCTCCACAACTCCACACTTTGATCAGTTGCGGTTTTCTGAAGCAGTCTCCACCTATTGCAGAGAATTTTCTTGATGAGGAGTGAAGATTATACTTACAGTTTCAGAGGTTTAGTCCATTATCATCATAGTGGGGAGTAAGTAACGCATAGGCAGGCATGGCCCCAGAGCTGTGAACTTTACATCCAGATCTACAGGCATCAGGGACAGAGTTTAATTGATTTTTGGCTTTCTAATTATACAGGAAAATTATTTAAAAATAATGAAGTATAGGAAATTCTATTTTCTAAATAATTGAATTAACAAAAGAGGTGTATATAAGCCGGGCGTGATGGCGCATGCCTGTAATCTCAGCACTCAGGAGGCAGAGGCAGTCTGTGAGTTCGAGGCCAGGCTGGTCTACAAAGCAAGTCCAGGACAGCCAGGACTTTGTTACACAGAGAAACCCTGTCACAAAAAAAACAAACCAAACCAAACCAAACAAACAAAAAAACCCAGGTGCATATATGTGTATAAACACACACATATGGCTATCAGTAATAACAAGGGTCAAAAATCAAAATGTTTTGTTAAAGCCCAGTTGAATTTTTATATTCTTATGTTATTTTGCCACCAGATTTAGGATTAATACTATATAGGGAGGATTCATGTTCCATCAAGGTTTCTTTGCACTATCTCAGTATTTATGGACTGCGGGAATCCAGCTCTCTAGATTTGAGTGCTGGGTTGGAGAGATGTCTCAGTGTGTAAAGTACTTTGCTACTGCAAGTTTGAGGACATGAGTTTGGATTCTCAGATCCCACTAAAGGTGCAGAACTGTGTGTCTAGGACACAGTAGCACATGTTGTTCTGCCGGGTTCTCGAGACCTCAAAGACCACCCAGGAGCCAACTCCAATGTAAATACATGAGGGTTGTTTATTCAAGTTCGGAGCTTGGACTCTCAACACTCACAGACACAGCAGTTCGAGTTGAGAGCCCCCAGACCCAAAAGTACAGAGTTTATATAACTCAGACAAAGAAGCAGGTTCTTTACCATATGATTGGATGACATTGGGGTAGCTAGTAACGTCCATTTCTGATTGGCTCGTTGTTACTGACTAACCAGCTGTGGTCAGCTTGGCCGTCAGAAAGTTTGTTTAGACTTTTTGGGAGCTTTCTCAGAGTAAGCTGTCTGTTGATGACGAGGGAACACCCCTGGAATACAAGGTCGGATACATTTTGTTGTTGTTCTGGAACTGGAGGTCAGCTCTGAGTCAAACTTAATACAAAATGGAATCTTTTTTCAAGATGGATTCAGTCAGGCTCCACAATGTCTGTAACCCCACCACGCCTATCGCAAGGTGGGAGATGGAGCCAGGAGAATTCCTGAAAGCTTGCAGGCCAGATAGCCCAGCATACATGGCAAGCAAGAGATCCTGCCTCAAACAGAGTGGAAGGCAAGCTCTCTTACCTGAGATTGCCTTCTTCTGACCTTGGCATACATGCAGTAGTACAGCCCCCAACACACACATACACACACACACACACCTGAACACACAGATCACACACAGAAAAAGGTAAAAAAAAAAAAGTTAAGAAGTGCATTGAAGTTTTAGGTCCACTACCTCATAGAGCAGAAATGTACACTCATGTAAAAGTTTAAGGCATAGGCAGCATGACTGTCAGCCTTATTCCCAATAATCAAAGGTAGCTCATGTTCTTGCACTCGGTCATAGGTAGTGAGGGAAGCTGTTTAAATGTAGATAGGTGTACCTTCCCTGAGTTCTGATTTGTCACTCCAGATTCTGTTTTGAGGCTCACTAACTAGAACGATGGCAAAAGAGAGTCATATTTGTCAGGTGTTTGAGAAAGAAGAGAGTTTAAAGCAACCAACTGGATACATTACTGTATATATCTAAAGAAAGAACAGGTCAGCCCAATGGAGGCTTCTTTAGACAAAGCCCAAGAACATAGGGTCGAAAAGAAGGGCACACAGGCAGACTTTGATCAGTACCGAAGTGTGAGGAGGTGAGGCAGAGATGAACTTTCAGCGGGTTGTCTCTGAAAGCCTTTGCTCAGTCGGGCTTATTATCGACTTTCTGCTCCTGCTCAACTGACCTTCGTGGCAGGCTGGGAGGTTTCTAATCTCTAGGAAATGAGTCCCTATGATAGTGAGTGTGTTTCCAGGTGAATGCGCTTCTGCAGTGGGCCCGCATGGCTCACTGAGCTCTGCCTGCCTGAGCCCACGGCCAGGACCCTGGCACAGCTGAGACCCTTTCTGTAGTTACTTGGAGTTACTTGGTGGACCAGTTACTTTCCTGGTGGTAGTCTTACAAATGCAGCACCCAAGCCTGCCTTGTGAAAAAAAATACCCGAATTCCAATCTTAACTGTATTTGCTACATGATAGTCTGCAGGGTAAAAATATGTATTCCTATATTGTTCCTTAATTATTATTATCATCATCATCATTATTGTTGCCTCTTTAGTTGGCAGAACTGCTGCACCTGTCTTTGATCCAACCAGCCAAGTCAGAACCCTGGACAAATCCTCGTTTCTTAACTCTTCCGTGTCTGCTGTCATCAAGGTCCTTATCATTCACCTAGGTGGCTCTTTCTAATTTGAATCTATCCTTGAGGTTGCTGAGTGGAGTTATAAAAGTGTCTTTTGGGACAAGTCTAACACCGTGCCATTTCTGCATGAACCCACGAGGTTGTGTTCCGCAGTGTAAAGCTCATGTGGTTCAACCTGGAACACAGAGTCCCCCATGACCCAGATGTTCCTCCAGCCTCACAGCACACACCTAAGTGCCAGGTCACCTCACTCTCGGTATGCTGGCATTTGCCATACATTGCTTGTCACATGCTCATCTTACTTGACCTCTCAACAGTGCTTGGCACCTTTGTCCTCCATGAGGAAGCTGGGTTTTTCTCTTTACTCTTTCTCTGAACGTTTTCCGTGTCCACTCCTCTTCTACCTACCTACCCATTGCATACTGGGCTTCCTGAAGGGTCCAACTTTTTTTTTTGGAGGGGGTTCTATTTTCTCCTTTAAGCACACTGAATTTAGCTATCTATCTGTCTACCAATTCTATCTACCAGTAAGTTTGTTTTTTCTCAAGTGATTTTTGTAACTAGTGAAAGAGGTTGATGAATACCAATTACAGATAAACTTTCTCACAGTTATTTGGTCAGCAGATTTGCATATACACCAACGGTTTCACCCAGTAAGAGCCTAGTACAAAAATACACCAAAGTTTCACAGTGGAAGCAAGCCTCCGGTGTGTCTCCTTTTTTTTTTTTTTTTTTTTGTTTCTTCTTAAAGGCAGATAGGGTCTTTCAGTTATGTAACTCTGGCTGTCCTAGAACTCACTATGTCACTGTGCAGACTGGGAGATCCACCTGCCTTTGCCTCCTGAATGCTGGGATTAAAGGCGTGTGCCGCTGTATTGGGTAGACAGGAGGGAGTGGAATTCTTCAGTGTCATTCTGATAAAGTCATCAGACTTCAGGATTCTCACAGGCTTGTCCTTGTAGCTCATCAAGCATCATTTAACCTGTCTGTGCACTTTACTAAATTAATGGAGAAAATTGTTAGAAAATTAGGTCAAGTTTGATTTCTCATTTAAAATATTTCTTCTGGGGATAAATTAGAATTGGTAGATGAGACTCACTGTCTTATTTGTTATAGTCCAGGGCCCTGCCAGACAGTTGTTCTGAATGAACTAAAGTCAAAAATATTTTCAAGGGGAAGAATTATTGAATAATCAAGACGTCACCTTAAACTTTTCAGTGACGAAAGGCGTGCTGAATGCTTTACCTGAATAGTTGGCTCTTCCTGCTCCTCCCTGACATTCCATGTATTGTACTCAGGAGGGTAGGATCTGTGCTAACTGTAAAGGCAGGAGTCTGGTGGGAGTACTGGTCTGTGCAGAAGTGGTATATGAACAGATATTAATGACTTGCTAGAGATGGATTGAAAAGTGTTGCCATGGGGAAGTTGTCTAAGTTTTAACATCGATATTTTTCCAAGTGGGATTAAAATAATATTTCAGTAGGTATTTTACATTAATTGAGCACACATAAGATCTTTCCAGTTGCATCCTGTCTCTAATCTGTGTGTAGAGCAGAAGAAATTAGCAGCTGTCCCTTTAATTAAAACACTGTTTACCTAGCCTGGTCCAGTGGGCGTGGCTTAGGAACCTGTAGAGTGAGGTGTGACTCCAGTTCTGCGGCGGGCCCCTTGGAAGGAGGGCTGGTGCTCAGAACCAGGAAGCCACAACTCAAGCTTCAAACTGCGCCCGAACTTGGCTTTTATGGCCAAGTGCCTCATAACAGAATAGGAAATTGAAGTAGTGATTTTGCTTAGCTGTTATCAAAAATTTGAAGCTCTACTGTGACTAAAGACTTCATAGAATACTTAGAATACAAAGCTTTCCGGGCCAGCAATTGATCTGCTGACTTTTGACTCCTATCTGATTACTGCTTGGTTCATCTTTATTTTGCTCAAGTATCTGCAGGCTGAACCCCGAGGCGCCGAGCTCCTTTGTAGGTAGGTGGTCAGCTTTCTAGGTCTTTTTTTTTTTTTTTTTTTAAGGTTCTATTGCTAAATACTGAAAAAGTTGCGACTATCAGGCTGGGCATGTTTGAACAGCGTGATTGTAAATAGCCATGCTTTTGTGACAGCAAGACAACCCTGCAGAAATAGTCATTTTTTAACAAATCAGCAAATCTACAACACCGTGAATTAAATGAGTTTTGTTTTATTTTCCATTAACCCATTATGTATTTACATTTAACTAATAGATCAAAATGTATGTTGAAATTATCTTGCTAGTTAACATAAATAGCATTCTGTTCTTAGTGTTTTACTCGCACTATTAGGAAGCTGAGTATTCACCACTGATTCATTTGTTTGCTTTAGTTTTATTTTTGAAATAACAGAAATGTCTATTATTTCAAAAAATGGTCTTGTGAAAGGTTAATAATCTAACACAGGTGTGCTGAAAAATCGTCTTCTGGTAAAGCTAACCATCCTTTCGTGACACGAAAACTGTTTCAAAGATGATGTCTTTAGAAGACTTAGTCAATTCGAAGTATGAATTATTGTTATGAAAGCAGAGTCCACGCAGGAATCTCTGGGGTAGAAGGCAAGTCCCTTTAGGACCAAGGACAATAATTCCTTAACTGTCTCTAATGGGCCTTTACATCGTTCTTCTCTGGATAATCTACTTGAGAAGACTTACTTCACCCACTAAAAAGACAGTTGTAGTAAACAGCAGTGTTACAGAATTTGTTTTCTACATGTGCTGTATTCAGTTAGAGTTCTCCAACCTGAGATTTCCACTCCGTGTTACTCCGTGTTCCGTGTTAATATGATTAGCTCCAAGCAAAAGGGTTTGTTGTTGTTTTTCTTAGCTCAACTCCTTTATTGTAGGTATTTGGATATATTTGACATTTGGAAATGTGGATAATAACATCTGAATTGTCATAAACTGTTCTTTCGGTCGTCTGGTCATCTGGGAAATAGTGGTCGAAGGCACAGAATTTTTCCTTTTAAGATCCCTGGTTCCATGAAATGTAGTTAGAGTCATCTAGTAAAACAAGGGTGCACAGCTATTGGCTGAGAATAGGGAAAGGGAGGAGTTGTTGTAAGGAATATCAGGGCTGAAATCAGGGTATTTATACATTTGACCCCATTAAATATTTTTACATTTTACTTCCTAATTTTAACAGATTTCTCCAATTGGGTTAACGGATGACTTACTGGCTTTGTAACAAATGTTACTGCCATTTATGTATTCCCTCTCTATTTATGTGTTGGTTGCCTTCTCCCCATCTTTTCTCGTTTCTCCTTCCCCACATCCATCTTTCCTCCAGCTCACCCAGAACCCCTTCTCCACTGTGGTCCTCAATATTTTTCCTTCCTTTTCACTTCCCCTATCTCGTTGAATCTACCAGCCCATTAGCACATGATCATATGTCTCTTATTTAAGAGTGCCCTATGTCACTTCAGATATATTAGAAGTACTTAATGCTGGGATTGTTTTTATACCCTTAGGATCTAGTGGGGTGCCACACATTTTGTTCCCAACAAATAGCTGTGGAATGGATGAAAAATATTGTTGACAGTTGCTTCAAGTACCATGCTGTCTCTCTCGTCTTGCTTAATCATATAATTAACTGTAATGCTTCTAAAAACCAGTCTGTTAATTACAATAATATGATAATGTTTTGCTATCTGGTTTACATCTTGATTTGGTGATTAAGATTTTTTATTTTCAGCTGGGTGGTTGTGGCACTCACCTTTTATCCCAGCACTTGGGAGAACTCTGTAAGTTTGAGGACAGCCTAGTCTCCAGAGTGAGTTCCAGGACAGTCAAGGCTATACAGAGAAACCTTGTATTGATGTGTGTGTTTGTATATATGCCTGTGTGTGTGGTGTATATATTTCTGTGTGGTATGTGTGTGTGTGTGTGTGTGTGTGTGTGTGTGTGTGTGGTGTATGGAATGCCTATGGAGTCCAGAAGGAAGTGTCAGATCCTTTGGAGCTGGAGTTACAGGTGTTTGTGACTTGCCCAGGAGTTAGGATGTGAACTCTGGTCATCTGGTGGAACAGTAAGAACTCTTAACTATGTAGCCATTTCTCTGTTGTATTTGGAGATTTTTAACACTGATATTCTATCTAAAAGGAAAGCAAGCAGTACTTTATTAAAAGTAAATTAGTATTCTGAGGATGGTTTACTTGCATTTTATATTTTTGGAAAATATAATTAAGAGCTTACTGGTGTACAAAGTTCTAAAAATGCATAATATATTCACATACAATAGTGAATTAGAAGTTTTGATTGTGGGAGGTGGTGACACACACCTTTAATCTCAGTACTTGAGAGGCATCGACAGGCAGATCTCTGTGAGTCTGAGGCCAGCCTGGCCTACAGAATGAGTCCAGGACAGCCAGAGCTGTTACACAGAGAAACCCTGTCTTGAAAAATAAAAACAAAAACAAAAAAAAAAAAAAGGTTTTGATTCTGAGTTGATATTTAGAAGTCTGAATGGTGATCGTAGGTTGTGTGGATTTCAGTTCAGTGATTGCTAGAAATGATAAGTAACTTAGTTTTATATTAAAAAAAACTTCAAGCACCTTTACTTCACACATACAATAGCTACTTATTGCATACTTTGAAAACCCATCATTTTCTAAGTGGCATGTGCCTTTAGTCCCAACTACTTTGGAGAATTGCTTGTCCCCAAGATTAGCCTGGACAACATGGTTAAACCCCATCTGAGAGAAAAATTATTTATCTGCTTATCTTATTTCTTTTTTTTTTTTTTTTTTTTTAAAGATTTATTTATTATGTATACAGCGTTCTGTCTGCAGGTATATCTACAGGCCAGAAGAGGGCACCAGACTTCATTATGGATGGTTGTGAGCCACCATGTGGTTGCTGGGAATTGAACTCATGACCTCTGGAAGAGCAGCCAGTGCTCCTAACCGCTGAGCCATCTCTCCAGCCCTTATCTTATTTCTTATATCAACTCTTTATTTATTTATTTAAAAATTTCTACCTGCATGTAGGTCTGTGTACCACTTGTGTGCCTGAGATGGCCAAAGATCCCTGGAACTGGAGTTATGGATGGTTGTGCACTGCCATGTGGGTGCTGGGAATCAAACCCAGTTCCTCTGGAAGAGCCAGTGCTCTTATCCACGGAGCCCTCTCTCCAGCTCTCTTGTATTGTCTCCTGTCAGACGGGCATAGTTAACTTTTCTTTTTCAGTACTGGGGATTAGCCTTGTGGATGATACACTGTTCTCTACTGCTAAGGTATATGCCCAGCCCTCAATAGCCCACTTTTTAGAAAGCAGAAAATAGGGAGAAAAATAGGCCAAAATTTACCAGAGCCATACCTTGAATGCTCATGCCATGGTTACCTTGACTGTGGCCTTGGTGCTTTGAATTACTGTTATCTGTTGTGTTTTCTAATACTCATGCAATGTTTCTGCTATCTTAGAGCCTGACCAGACAGGAGTTCTGGCAACTCCTTCAGCAGAACTATGGCACGGAGCTGGGCTTAAATGCTGAGGAAATGGAAAACTTGTCATTATCAATTGAAGAAAACGTGCAGCCAAGGTACAGTGAGGTGACTTAAAATGTCAAGATGCATTATGAACTATTAAAATGAAATTGTTTTAGGTTCTTCTAATTCTGGATTTCTATTAATCCATCATTCGGTGCATTTTGCCTTTTTGTTGGTAGAATAGAGTGGAAGCTGGGACAGAAGAGAGTCATTTGCCAAGTTGGTAAGCAAATGTGGGGCATGAAGAAATAGTAATGATGAGGCTACGACTCTTAGATTTGCTTAATTGTAGAGAGCCTTTTTACTAGGGATCTGGAGCAGAAACTGGTGAGCTCTCCGAGCTTACAGGAGACACTAGAGCAGTCGCAGGGACAGGATGGTTCCCTGACTGTACCTCCAGGGCTGGTTAGCATAGTGACACGTGCCTAGACTCAGTAAACATTGACCACATTAGTAAAAGGAGCTGATGGTGCTGTGGGAATGCAAGGGTCACGCTGTGCTACCGTGAGATCACGAAATTAGTAGGGAAAGGTTATTTTGACAGATATTCCTTAAGAAGTATGAACATTTTCTTTTTTAAGCTTGGAAAGTTCTGAGTTCTTTATTTTTTTTCAGTTTTTTTTCTTTATTATTTCTTCAAGTTACATCTCAATCGCCGTCCCCTCCCTATTCCCCCTCCAGTCCTACCCTCCCACCCTCAACTCCCCATCCTCTTCCCTTTTTTTTAAGTTTAAGGTATATCTTATTTCCCACTACAGTTTCCCCTTTCAGTCCAACAAGTGGCTCTTTCTCTTATAATAATAAATACAATACAAAACAACAGAGGTAATTAGGCCACAGTTATGAGGGTTATATGGTTTAGCATACATTCCCAATGTCCAGTCCATATGTATTTGGTACCTGACTTTAACATTCTACTATCTAACCATCTCCATGAGTTTAAAGTTCTATATCTAACTCAACATTCATACTAACTTGCAACACAATTTTAAAAGCATCTTCTTAGGTCTATAACACTCTCTTGACTCCTAAACAACTCAAAATTTAATTATGAGACTCTAGCTATCTGTTCTTCAACCACCTCAGAGACCTGAGAGGGATAAATATGTCTGATTTTATAGGAAGTGCAGGGCCTGCAGCTTCCAAAACTAAGAAATGGCATACCAGTGACTGCCTGGACAGTTCCCATTTTCTCTCCATACATTACAGCATCGATCTTCAGTCATTTGGCCCTGTTTCCTTGACAGACATTGATTGTAGAGCAGGGGTTATGAAGGACTTGCATATCCTGTCTTGGCAGAGCTAGGCTGTCTACTTACCTGCTTCCAAGTTTTGTCCTTTTTGGACAGCATTCTGTCTACAGTTGGAGCAAGGGGCTTTTCCTACCAAGAGATAGGCTTACCACCAATTCAATCATCTCCCACTGGAGATTCTTCGATGCTCATCTTCTATTTGGGGTAGAATGGGGGTGCTGTCAGGAGTTAATATGTCTCAATATAAAAAAATCTAAAGTTACGAAAACATCTTTGAATGCCATATTCTGCAGATCTCTTGAGGTTTTTGAAGAGGCCCTATCTATCTCTTATATTAGGATAAGCAGATGTTGCTTGTCTCTTAGCAGCTTTATTTCTGATTAGCTTAGAAAATAACTATAATAGACTGTCATAGTACCTAACACAATGACCGGCTTGCATGACTATTAGTTTGCATTTCTTAATTATCCTAAACAGTTTATGACAATTAGTAGTAAAAGGCCGAAACATCACATTTCATTTTTTTTCTTTACCTCCTAACCCTTCCATCCCATTTCTCTAGGGTGGGGTGTCCTTATATAACAGTCCCTCATCTCAGTTGACAGGTCGTATGAGGGCCAAGAGCCTCCTCATTCATTGGGGGTCTACGAGGCAGTACCACCAGTGAAAAGTGTCTCATTGCCCAGGAGAGAGAACTACTAAACAAACAAACAAATAAGCAGACAATAGATAAAAACAATAAAAAAATAGAAAAAATTTTTAAAAATATATAAAAAATAAATAAAAAATAAAAAGTCTATGTCCAAGTTCCCTTTGGTGTGTTAGTTGTAGTACTGATACCTTCTACTATATAGCTAAAATCTTACTATAAGTGAATAGATGCCATATGCATCCTTCTGAGTCTGGGTTAGTTCACTCAGGATGAGCTTTTCTAGTTCCATCCATTTGGCTGCAAATTGCATAATTTCATTGTTCCTGATAGCTGAATAATATTCCATTGTGTAGATGTACCACAGTTTTTTAACCCATTCTTCGGTTGAGGGACATCTGGGTTGTTTCCAGTTTCTAGCTATTACAAATAAGGCTGCTATAAACATAGATGAGGAAACTTCCTTATGTATGATTCCATGAAGAGGCATTTGGGTGTATACCCAGAAGTGGTATGGCTGGGTCCTGAGGCAAAGCTATTCCAAGTTTTCTAAGATATCGCCAGACTGACCTCCATAGTGGTTGCACAAGCCTGCACTCCCACCAGCAATGGAGTAGGGTACCCCTTTCTCCACACCCTCGCCAGCATGTGCTGTCATTTGAGTTTTTGATCTTAGCCATTCTGACAGGTGTGAGATGGAATCTCAAGAGTCGTCTTGAGTTGCATTTCTCTGATGATTAAGGATGTTGAGCATTTCTTCAAGTGTCTCTAAGCCATTAGGGATTCCTCCTTTGTGAATTCTCTATTTAGCTCTGTCCCCCATTTTTTGATTGGATTATTTGGTTTCTTGGCATTTAATTTCTTGAGTTCTTTGTAGATTTTGGATAATAGCCCTCTGTCAGATGTGGGGTTGGTGAAGATTTTCTCCCAGTCTGTAGGCTGCCGTTCTGTTCCAATGACAGTGTCCTTTGCCTTACAGAAGCTTTTCAGCTTCATGAGGTCCCATTTATTGATTGTTGATCTCAGGTCCTGAGCTGTTGGTGTTCTGTTCAGGAAGTTGTCACCTGTGCCAATGAGTTCGAGGGTTTTTCCCACTTTTTCTTCTAGTAGATTTAGTGTGATCGGCCTTACGTTAAGGTCTTTGATCCACTTGGACTTAAGTTTTGTACAAGGTGGTAAGTATGGGTCTAACTTCATTCTTTTACAAATGGACATCCAGTTGGACCAGCACCATTTGTTGAAGATGCTGTCCTTCCATTGTGCCGTTTTGGCTTCTTTGTCAAAAATTAGGTGGCCATAAGTGTGTGGATCTATTTCTGGATCTTCAATTCGATTCCATTGATCTACTGGTTTGTTTCTATACCAATACCATGCTGTTTTTACAACTATTGCTCTGTAGTACAGCTTGAAATCTGGGATGGTAATACCTCCAGATGTTTTTTTATCGTACAGGATTGATTTGGCTATTCTGGGCTTTTTGTTGTTCCATATGAAATCAAGAATAGCTCTTTCCAAGTCTATAAAAAATTGTGTTGGTATTTTGATAGGAATTGCATTGAATCTATATATTGCTTTTGATAGGATGGCCATTTTTATTATGTTGATCCTCCCTATCCATGAGCATGGGAGATATTTCCACCTTCTAAAGGCCTCTTCCATTTCTTTCTTCAAGGGCTTGAAGTTCTTGTTGTACAGGTCCTTTACTTGCTTGGTTAGGGTTATCCCCAGGTATTTTATGTTGTTTGTGGTTATTGTGAAGGGGGTTGTTTCCCTTATTTCTTTCTCAGCCCATTTGTTTGTTGTATAAAGAAGGGCTTCTGATTTTTTTTGAATTAATTTTTTATCCAGCCACTTTGCTGAGGTGTTTATCAGCTGTAAGAGTTCTCTGGTGGAATTTTTGGGGTCGCTTATGTATCCTATCATATCATCTGCAAATAGGGATAATTTGACTTCTTCGTTTCCAATGTTTATCCCCTTGATTTCCTTTAGTTGTCTTATTGCTCTAGCAAGAACTTCAAGTACTATATTGAAGAGATATGGTGAAAGTGGACATCCTTGTCTTGTCCCTGAGTTTAGAGGAAATGCTTCAAGTTTCTCTCCATTTAATTTGATGTTGGCCACTGGCCTGCTGTATATTGCCTTTATTATTTCTAGGTATGGTCCTTGTATGCCCGTTCTCTCCAGAAATTTTAGCATGAAGGAATGTTGGATTTTGTCAAATGCTTTTTCTGCATCTAGCAAGATTATCATGTGGTTTTTTTCTTTCATCTTGTTTATATGGTGAATGACATTGATAGACTTTCGTATGTTGAACCATCCCTGCATTCCTGGGATGAAGCCTATTTGATCATGGTGTATGATACTTTTGATGTGTTCTTGAATTCGGTTTGCTAGTATTTTATTAAGTATTTTTGCATCTATGTTCATGGGGGAGATTGGTCTGAAGTTCTCTTTCTTTGTTGGGTCTTTGTGTGGTTTAGGAATCAGGGTGACTGTGGCCTCATATAATGAGTTTGGCAATGTTCTTTCAGATTCTATTTTTTGAAATAGTTTGAAAATTATTGGTGTTAGCTCCTCTTTGAAGGAGCCCTGGGCTTTTTTTGGTTGGGAGATTTTTAATGACTGTTTCTATTTCCTTAGTGGTTATAGGGCTGTTTAATCTGTTTATCTGATCTTGATTTAGCTTCGGTAGGTGGAATCTATCAAAAAAATTGTCCACTTAAGTTTTCAAATTTGGTGGAGTATAGATTTTTAAAGTAGGATCCAAATATTCTCTGGATTTCTTCCATGTCTGTTGTTATTTCTCCCTTTTAATTTCTGATTTTGTTGATTTGGGTTTTCTCCCATTGTCTTTTAGTTAATTTGGGTAAGGGTCTGTCTATTTTGTTGATTTTCTCGAAGAACCAACTCTTGGTTTCACTGATTCTTTGTATAGTTCTTTTTGTTTCTAAGTTGTTGATTTCAGCCCTAAGTTTGATGATCTCCTGCCTTCTGCTCCTCTTGGGAGTGTTTGCTTCTTTTTTTTTCCCAATTCACCCAGTTTATCTGTTAATTTGCTAATATGAGCTGTCACAATTTTCTTTTTGAAAGCACTTAGTGCTATGAACTTTCCTCGTAGCACAGCTTTCGTTGTGTCCCATAGGTTTGGGTATGTTGTGTCTTCGTTTTCGTTGGATTTTAAGAAGTCTTTGATTTCCTTCTTTATTTCTTCCCTGACCCAGTGGTCCTCTAGTAAAGAGTTGTTCAATTTCCATGTGTGTGTAGACTTTCTGTTGATTCTTTTGCTATTGAAGTCCAGCTTTATTCCATGGTGGTCTGATAAGATACAAGGGGTTATTTCAATTTTCTTGTATCTGTTGAGGCTATCTTTGTGTCCAACTATATGGTCGATTGTGGACAAGCTTCCGTGAGGTGCTGAGAAGAAGGTGTATTCTTTTGTGTTTGGGTGAAACATTCTGTAGATATCTGTTAGGTCCATTTGGTTCATGATCTCTATTAGACTCATTATTTCTCTGTTTGGCTTCTGTCTTGATGATCTGTCCATAGCTGTGAGTGGGGTGTTGAAGTCTCCCACTGTTAAAGTGTTTGGATCGATGTGCCATTTAAGTTTTAGAAGCGTTTCTTTTATAAATGTAGGTGCCTTTGTATTTGGGGCATAGATGTTCAATATTGAGATGTCCTCTTGGTGGATATTTCCTTTAACGAGTATGTAATGCCCTTCTCTGTCTTTTTTTATTAACTTCAATTGGAAGTCTATTTTGTTTGATATTAGGGTGGCTACTCCAGCTTGTTTCCTGGGTCCATTTGCTTGGAAAGCGTGAACATTTTCTTAACTGTATAAGTAATAATGTACCTTATCGGATGTTAATTGAGGCCATAGAGATAAAAAATGAGGGCAATGCATTAAAATTCTGTAGCAAACATTATGTTGAATGAGAGAAGCCAAGATCCAAAGACTAAATCTTGGTGTTTTGGTGGTGAGCCTAGCCATCCACAGCCAAGCCATCTTTCCAGTCCTCTAAATCTTATACTGTAAATATGTTGAAACTCTTAATACATACTCAAATGTTTTCCTCCTCTGGGCTGTCTTCTATTCTGCTGTTCCAACCTATATTGTCTCAGTTTACATCAATATTTTATAGTCTTTTTCACATGGTTGCACATGCATATTTTATTACTTTTCTGTATAGTTCAAATTTTTCCATTGCACTGCTGCCATTGCAAAGTTTGCTAGTGTTCCTTAGGTACCCAAACTGTGTAGAAAATCAGCTCACTACTGCAGTGAGCTCTCCATATTCTTTTCCTCTGTTTTCATTCTTGCTTTCCCTCTCTTCCTTCCATCTCTCTTTTCTTGCCTTCATCCTCCTTGAACTCTTGAGATTTCATACTCAACTGGTGAGCTATTTCAAAGATCCATTTTTTTCTCTCCTGCTCCCCACAGAACTCCACATTTCTGCCTATGCAAGACTGAGCTGGCAGCAGGCCTACAGCCATCATTTGGGCAGAGTTAAATAGGGCTTGTGCTGATCTTATGTCCGCTTGAGACAAGCTGGAGTCATCAGAGAGGAGGGAGCCTCAGTTAAGAAAATGCCATTTTCTTAACTAGTGATTAATGGGGAAGGGCCTAGCACATTGTGAGTGGCTCCATCCCTAGGCTGGTGGTCTTGGGTTCTATTAGAAGGCAGGCTGAGCAAACATGAGAAGCAAGCCAGTAAGCAGTACCACTTCATGGCCTCCTGCTTCAGTTTCAGTCATACATGAGTTCCTGTCCTTACTTGCTTCAATGATGAACAGTGATCTGGAAGTGTAAGCCAAACAAACCCTTTCCTCCCCAACTTGCTTTGGTCATGGTGTTTCATCACAGCAATAGTAACCCTAACTAGGACAGAAATGTAATATTTTTTAGCTTTTTAAATTCACTCCTTGGGATGATATTGCATAAGATGTTAAGTTGATACTTTATTTAAATCTTTTTGTACATGTAATAATTATTGCACGGGAATTGCATTTGATGATAGATTATTGGAAATTAGATTAGTTATGCTTCTTGTATATAATAACTGACCCTGAAAAAACAAAAGCAGATCTTAGAACATTTGCTGTAGCCTTGGCTCTGCAACCATTTGAAAGCTGTACTTTTACAGTTTATTTTTGGGGTTAAGTAGCTTGTCAACAGCAATGGGACTCACGGAAACTGCACGACTTGAAGAAACCCGAACTCAGGGATAGCTGGATCCTCAGCACAGCAAAGAATTTCAGCACCAAAGAGAGTAAAACAGGTTTATTAAGTAGACAAGAGAGGTAAGAGCTAGTACATGCTTAGATTTAAGCACAGAGGTGGAGGGGCAAAAAGAGAGACATGGAGACAGAACTACTTTTAAGGAGAGAGAACACACGTAAGACGTGTGCTTGGGGCTTCTCAAGAGAGCCATGTTTAGTCTTCTTTACAGTGGATGTATGTATACATGGTCCTGTTTTTTTTTTTTTTTTAAGGTTTTATTTATTTTTATGTATACAGTGTTCTGTCTGCATATATACCTGCAGGCCAGAAGAGGGCACCAGATCTCATTATAGATGGTTTTGAGCCACCATGTGGTTGCTGGGAATTGAACTCAGGATCTTTGGAAGAACAGCCAGTGCTCTTAACCTCTGAGCCATCTCTCCAGCCCCCATGGTCCTGTTTTTTTTTTTTTTTAAGTTATATTGTTTAAAGGGTATAATTCACCACAGGGCTTAAAGATAAAGTTTCAAAGGTAAGTAAAGTTTTAGAAATTAAGTAAGAATATAGGAACAGGGTTACTTATTTCACTTAAAGAAGTTTCTTTTGTAAAAGAAACTATAATGCAACTTTATGTGGTGTATTGCTTAGATTTAGGGATGAGAGGAATGCTGGCACAGCTGGACCTCAGGCCATAGACATTCTCATCCTAAGTAAGCACAGATGATTGTTTGAACAGCCTTATTTGAGATGTCTTTAGGAAAACTAGTACTATTTTTGCAGGCAGGATTTTTGTTTTGTTTTGTTTTTGTTTTTCTTGAGACAGGGTTTGTGTAGCCCTGGTTGTCCTAGTACTCTTTGTAGAAAAGACTGGCCCTGAACTCAGAGCTCCATCTGCCTCCCGAGTGATGGAATTAAAGGTGTGAGCCACCACACCTGGCTCTCTGCTAGCAGTTTTAATTTTGTCATTTGTGTTGAAGCTTCTTGGCTCTCAGCTAGAAAGAAATGCAAACTAGATCTCAGGGTGAGGGACCTGGTTCCCTTCCCACATTCCCTTGTTTTCTGTGTCTCTGGGTCCTGCCTCAGCATGAGGGACGACCATTATATTCAGACATGAGGAGTTTCCACCTTCTAGAGGCCTGGTTATCTCCCGGTTGCGAAGTCAGAAGCAAAACGATGTAAAACCACCTTCTGGTGCAGAGTGGCACCCAACTCAAACATCTTCCCAAATCTTGGAAGCTCTGTGGTTTTAGAACTCAACCTTAAGCCACATACATCTGATCAACCATTTCTGGGGCCACTTGTATTTCATTATGTTTTTAGTCGTTTCTGAAATGTATGGATTTGCATATAAATGTACGTTTTATTTTCAACAATCAAGTCAGGTGGTGTCTTTAGGAAGATAGCTTGCCAAGACCTCAGAGAGGAGCACAATGGCCTGTCTGGGTGGAGGAGACCTTATGCTTGTGTAACGCCGTGTTTCCCACAGAAGTCCAGAAAGAAGTAGTGTGATCGACTCTGGAGAAAGAGATGAAAAGTTCTCCAAGGCCATCAGCTTTACACATGAGTCAACCAGCCGAGTCTCAGAAACAGAGTCACCGAATGGAAACTCACCAAAAAGAGTCAGTATACGCTGTTCCTTAAAACATATGCCCAGTGCCAATACGTGCTAATCATAACATCAGATTAAGTAAAAAAATGCAATGTATTCGAAATGTTCAAAATCTTGGGGTGTCTTGCTGCTACTTTATTTTAGGAAGAGAGTTTGTCTCTCAGCAGCAGAGGTTAAGTGGGGATAGCATGTGGTTTTCTTCAAAGATGGCTTAGGCCCAGTGCTTCCAGCAGGTCCCCAAGCAACATATGTTAAAACACTAAGTACCACATAAAATATAACAAGACATAGGGATTTTTAGTGAGCAGAGTTTCCCCAAGGGTGAGGAATGTGTGTGGTAGAGAAGTCTCTTTGAATGGGGAAGAGATGAGCTTTTGAGCCCAGGCTGGGTCACTGGGAATACTTCCTTATTAACGATGACAGTCCAACTCACAACTGGGCTTTCCACTTAGCTGAGCTTCATTTTCCCCCCCAAGTATCATAAGTGTATTAGTTTTAAAATTTATTGAGTTTCAATCAGTCACTTGGAGTCATGATTAATTATTTATTATTTTTAGACAGGGTCTTGCTATGTATCTGTGCCTGGAATCTGTGAGCCTCCTCCTCCCTCACTCTCCCTAGTACTAGGGCTGTAGCGATTTACAACCAGAGGAGCTCCTGTTTTTTCAAACTGACCAGTAATCTCTCATGCTTCCTTTTTTCTGGCATAGCAATGTGTTCTATGCCCATGCATTTTATGCCACAGAGTCGGTGGCATCATTTTTCTGATGAACCAGCCTCTTATTGTAGTACATGGTATTTAGACCTGAATGCTTCAAAACTGATTTTCCTCTTTGGGGTCTGCAGCTGGATTGGTTAGATTTTAGAGTAGCATTTGGGCTGCAGAGCCTACCTCTGCTGCTTGCTAAGGGCACCATATTAAATACCTTAACTGCTTACACTTTGTCTTTGTTTTCACAACTATAAAGGGAGAGTAATGACCCATAGGATTTCTAGCATAAGAATGAAGCATGTCGGTGGCTGTGAAGGTGCTAAGAACAATTCCTACCATTCATTAAATGTCTTAAACGAATAGGTTGTTGTAATTGAAAGTGAGCCTGTGTGTACTTAGCAGTGGTTCCTTTTTTAAACCCCTCGGGGCGCTCCTAGCATCTCCTCTGGATAAATGTTGGGAAACACTGACAGATTTTATTCATGTGAAAGTCCCCCAGGTTCTACGCTAGTTTTAGGCAACCGTCCTTCACCATGCGTCTAAGTCAGCCTGCTTTTATAAAAGTTACGTATTAAGGGACACTTAAGGATCTACTGCTGCGCCAGGATGTCCTTCTGGAAGTCAATCTTTTTGTATGTGGAACACTTAGTTAGGGGAGGTAACAAGATGAGGGACTTCTTGCAGAATCATTATCCATTTACTGAAGTCCAGCTTTGAGGACTATAATAGGAAATATAATTAGTTAACAAGAGGATACATATAGTGCAGAGCTCTGCTTGGCTTTTAGAGAGGCCCTGTGTCTGCTAAGTAAGGATATTGCTTTCTACTATGGAGCTCCCAAACATATCAACTCTTGATTTTAGCTCCATTCTCTGCTTGAAGAGTGAGCTCTCTGGGTGGGGTACTCTAACTCTGTAATAAGTTGTGTCCTCTGTCCCAGTCACCCTTCAGCTTCCTGACTGACCAGTGGAAACCCATGTCCTCCCTGGAGCTGAGTCTCTGTTCAGTGCTAGGCAAGGATCTTCCAGGGTAGAAAAGAGAAGGGCCGGATATATATGTGTTGTATGTTCCTTCATCTGTGTACACAGACACAGTGCAAAAAGGAATTTTTCTGGATAGAGTCTTCACTTATCTTACTAATCATAGTTAGTTCTAGCTGAATTACGACATGACAATAGCATTTATATTTAATGTCCATCACTTACTATACCTATTCACTATTGTATCTATTACTATAAAAGTGAAATATCCTTATTAAAGTACCCAGAAATTACACACATCATAGTTTGGTATACTTTAATTCCTTGTCTCTTAGTCTCAATGTTAGAACCATTAAGAGATGGGGTGAGAGGTGAGCACTGGACACAAAGCTGAGTTTGGCTTCTCTCCCTTGCCCAACCCAAAAGACCTGATTGTTCCTTATTTTCGTCTTCTGTCCCCTTTACTTTCTGCTGCAGTCATTTACACGCTGCTGTTAACTTCCTTTGAATTCCTTTCATATGATATTCTTCATAAATTTGTCATTCATTACCATGTGAGAACATTTCAGGAAGGCTTGCTAACATTTCAAGGGTAGAGTTCAATCCTAACAGAATGCTGTAAAATTTTTTGATGTTGTTGTTTTTTTTTTTTTTTTTGTTTTTGAGACAGGGTTTCTCTGTGTAGCCCTGGCTGTCCTGGGCTCACTTTGTAGGGCAGGCTGGCCTCGGACTCACAGAGATCCTCTTGCCTTGTAAATATTTTTTTAAAATGCAGCATTTCAACCCTTTACTCTTCATATTTAATATTAAATTTTTAGTCTTAAACTTTAAGACTTAGACTTTAAATCAGTTTTTTACATTTAAACCAAATTGCTTGCCTTTTAGGGATTAGGAAAAGAGGAGTCCCAGAGTGAGAAACATGTGAAAAAAAGTCCTTCACTAGCTTCAGAAAAGAGGTTAAATAGATCGCCTCCCAAAGCTCTGGACTTGAATAAAAATGAGTGCCGTTCTCTGGACAAAGGCAGCACTTCAGATTCTGTTGACGAAGGTAAAGAATTTAAATCTTAACAAAATTCCAGGCATGCCTTCTAATGTTTACCCTTGTGTAAGGTGTGTGTGTGTGTGTGTGTGTGTGTGTGTGTGTGTGTGTGTGTGTG
>CAJQZJ010031868.1:2666993-2685540 GCA_907164525.1 Lophiomys imhausi
CACACACACACACACACACACACACACACACACACACACACACACACAAAGCTTTCATGTAGTAGACACAGAGCAGTAGTAGTGAAAAGGCAAATCTGTTGCTAGAAAGTCTATATGCCACTCCAGATGTTCCCATTGTTAGTGTATTTAGTCTACCTCTACTTTGCCTATAGACAAATAAGAAATTGAGGGTTTCGGTTTGAACACGTGTAGCTAGTTAACTATATAGAGGTTAGATTGAGGGCAAGATCTTTGAGTTTAGTGTTTTTTTCACTTAACTAAAGTACTTCCCAAGTTTTTACTGTTATTATTATTAAAGATAGGTTCTCACTGTGTAGTCTTGAGTGGCTGGCCTGTAACTCAGTTTTTAGTCTTGTTGAGCTAAGAGATTCTGCCTCTGTCACTGCTGGGACTAAAGGCATGAGTACCATGTCCAGAACTCCCCAAATTCTTTTTTCTCTTTCTTCTTTTTAAAAAGGGGTATCTGCTGTGTGTGATGGTGCACACCTTTAATCCCAGCATTTGGGAAGCAGATGCAGGTGAATCTCTGTAAGTTTGAGGCTAGCCTGGTCTACATAATGAGTTCCAGGCTAGCCAAAGTACATATTGATACCCTGTCTCAAACAAACAAAATAAGACAAAGGCTTGGTAAACCTGATTTTTTTATAAATATATATATAATTATGAAAGCAAGTAGTCATGGCAGGTACATATTTTAAGATAAATTTTAATTTAAATTACTGTGTGGCTTCCAAAAGGAAGTATAATTTCTAGAAAGGAACTCCTTTTAAAAGATTACTTTATTGATGTTACTTAGAAGGTTATTATTCCACTCTGTATGGGCATAGTTACAGCCTTTTGACTATTGTTATAGTTTAGAATATTTTTGAGAAATATTTAAAAATAACTCCAAAGGCAGAAGCATAGTCAGACTTCATAATCACTTCTGAACCATTTTCATTACAGTCAATGTCTATTCAATTTTTTAAATTATAATTTATTTTCAAGTAACTTGTAAAGGAACATTCTATAGTTGAAATTTTTACAAAGAGAACTTCTAGGAATATTCTACATGGTATTTAAAAATAATTTATGGGGCCAGCGAGGTGTTTGCCATCAAGCCAAATAACTTGAGTTCCTCCCCTGGGATACACATCATGGAAAGAGAAAACTGACTCCTGAAAATTGTCCTTTAACCTTTACGTGTCTGACCCTGTATGTATCCATGTATCCTCCCCACAATAAATAAATGAAATGTAAAAAATAAAATAATATAAATTATTTGGTTTTAGAAGACCAATAGATTTAGCTAGACTCTAATGATGATGAGCAATCAGAATCTTTACCAATAGGAAGGCCTTCTGGGTATCAAACGTGCTCTACTCTGGCTGGTATTTTTATTGTATGTTTTATATTGTTGCACAGGCTCAGCAGATAACATCCTTTGTGATATCCCTACTATAATAAAATAGGGGACAAAAACAAAGAACAAGTCAGAGAGACCAAAATAGTACCCTTAACACTAATGGTGGCCAAGGATAATCTGCTTACATGTGCCAGAGGTAACAGGACTGTTGACTAAGCTGGAAATGAGGACAACCTACTCATCAGTCAGGCCAGCCACCCTGCATAGAGGAAGAGGGGAGATCAGCCATGGAGTGGCAGCAGCTGCTGAGGGTACCTAGGCTTCATAAGACAGGACAGACGCGCCACACCTGCCTGGCATGCCCTTCCAAGCTTAAACATTATATTAGGCAGCAATGGCTGCCATGACAGATACCACAGGCCAGATGGCTCAGACAAGAGCATTGTTATTCCTTACAGCTCTATAGGGCAAAAGTCACAGATCAGGCCCAGCAGAATTGCTTTCTGGTGAGGACACTCTTGCTCTGGATAGCTACCTTCTCACCCTTTCAGCGCATGCCCAGGAGGTAGTGTGGGAGGAACAGGGAAGCAGGGAATAGTTAATATTAAAAATGAAAAAAAAAGAGACATTTATGGGAAACTTACTGGCAAGCCGTGTTCCCTACTTTCTCTAAGCGCTCCTAACCAGTGTGTCGTATTACCAGCAGTTTTTATAAGAAATCTCTCTTGAAGATATGAAGAACACCGGCATTGAAGTCAGTGAAGTAGGCATGATAGGAATGCTCGGTGGTGCAACCTTACTAGGCCTCCTGCTACTTTGTTTAGCGTGAGTGGGTGTGAATTAGTCATGTGCCTGACTGAACTTAGGACTCTAGGAAGATCTATTCTGGCACCCAGTGGCCAGATAGGCAAGTGACACTAAACCAAGGAATTGGCTTCTCTTTTTGTTTAAACCTGCTCTTAAGAATTTCACTATTGTTGTGACTGAGATGTAACTTGAAGAAAAAAAAATAAAGTACTTATATATAAAAAAAACCAACTCAAAAGCTGCACACACACCTAGGAATAATGGAAAGACAACAGTGTGGAGTTATTGTACGTGAGTGAGGCCTGGTCACTGCTCTCCTTATTGGTGCCTCTTCAAAAACTTCCTGGTTTGGCAGTGAGCATTTTCATGAAGTTTTCCGAGTTCTTAAGGTGTTGGGGTTTTCTTATTAGATTATAATTAGATAATAACTTGAGTGCTCTGACTGTTTTCCCTAAATGAGTTTCAAATCTCAGGCCCATCAGGTTTTTCAAGTGTGTATGATGATGAATCTATATTTTTCAATTTTCTCAAGGTTATAAAACAGGCAGGAAATGAGCCAGGGAGAAAATGGGGGGAAAGTCTAATGAAGTAGACCAATTGGTGGAGCTGGGCACTGATGTGGGAGGTTAGAGGGACCTGGTGGGTGGAGGTCTCTTCAAACCCAACTTTGGTTAGGCTTGTTTGTTTAGATACGGTCTTACTGTGTAGCTCTGGCTGTCCTGAAGCTGGTCATATAGCTCAGGCAGGCCTTAAGCTTCTTCTAGTCACCCCCTACCCCAACCATACTCCCCAAGTGCTAGGATTATATATACATCACCACACTGGCTAAAATGGAGCACGTTGATTTGTTTTTGAATAGATAAAATCCTGCCCTACTTTTTCTATCACATTTCTGCTACAATTTTAGGGGAGAAGCACTAGACTATTTTGACATAGAGGTTCACTCTAGAACTATGTATCCCTGACAGAACCATTTAAAACAGAGTATCATATCGGTTGCCAAATATGTATGGACTGGACATTGGGAACGTATGTTGTACCTTATCATTTTCATAATTGTGGCCTAATTATTCTTTTTGTTTTGTATTGTATTTATTGGTATAAGAAAAAGAGCCTTTTATTGGACTAAAAGGAGGAGCTGTTGTGGGGGGAAAGATATACTTTTAATTTAAAAAAAAAAAGCAGATAGGAGGGTGAGGGGGATGAAGGTAGGAGGGTGGGACCAGGAGGGGTAGGAGGGAGGGGACTACGATGTAACTTGAAGAAATAAATAAATGTAAAAAAAATAAATAAAGCTGCTATGAACATAAAAAAAAAAAACCCAGAGTATCATGATATTGTCTCATGGAGAAAATCATTGTGCCCCTCCAAGAAAAATTCAATCCTTACCTATGTAGGACATTTTTATGCATCCTCAAACAACTTGCAGCAGTTTTTTTTTAACATTACATGTTACTGTCTTTCCCCTATATTCATCTGCCTCATTCCAAATTATTTCTACTGACCACTTTCAAACTGATACTTTTAAAAATTGTTTTAAATTATGTGTATTTGTATGGTGGGTGCATGCAACTGCTGGTGCCCACAGAGACAGGAGGTCCTTGGATCTCTGGGAGCTGGAGTTACAGGTGGCTGTGAGCTGTCCAAAAGCCCAGCTCACAACCAGGGTGCTGGGATCCAAACTTGGGTTCTCTGGAGGAGCAACCATCTCTCCAGTCCCTAAGCTGATATATTTTAAGCAGTATTCTTTTTTCTATATTGACAATAGTACTCTGATCCTGAGTTGAGCAGTGTTCTCTCTGCATCTGAAGAATACCACCCACCGACTTACTATGCTACAGCAGTATTATTTGTATTGTTGTTTGGAGACCATTGAAATGTCAAGAATTTCATAAATGTGTAATCCAAAGTAGGAATAATTTATTTTGTTTACTAATTTCCTTGAGCAAATTTCCATGCAGACTATATTATTAATTTCTGATATGGATATAGTAAATTGCACTTTTATGAGCCGTAATTCAGAACCTATCATCCAATGGGGCTTCGGAGAAACATGAAAATACTGTATTGAAAAGTGTCTGAAAGTGTAATCTTTCCGTTTTCAAATGAATAAGAAGCTCACTTTTGAAAGGTTATAATTCTAGGGCTCCTTAAGAGAAATGGCTGCCTCTAGGTGTAGAGAAAATATCAGATGAGCTTGGCACACATTGCATTCAATTGTAAAATATTTGTTCAGCAAAAGAAAATCAATATAGTGACAAGACATTCCACAAAACTAGAGGAAGGTCTTTGCCATATCCAACAAGGATTAATATCCAGAAAATATTTAAAAATTTAACAGCCAAAGAACAAGTAAGTCAGTTAATAAATGGACAAATGAGCCTAAAACCACATTTCAAATAAAAAAGTACAAATGGCCAGTATACACATGAAAACCTTCAACATTCTTAGCTCTTGGGGAAAACGACATTGATGGGTTAGGAAGTAGCTCATCTGTGAGAGTACTTGCCCAGGGCATGCCCCAAGCCCTGGACTTGGTACCCAGCACTGCATAAAGTAGCACATGGCGGCACACACCTGTAATCCTAGTAATAGGGAGTCAGACGATCACAAGTTAAAGGTCATCCTCAGCCACATACCAAGTTTGCGGGCAGCATGTGCTAATATGAAACTCTGTCTCAAAAAACAAACAACAACCCCCCCACCCCAAACCCAACAAACCAAAAATAGTTACACTGCGATTGATTCCATCTCACCCCACTAGAATGACTATCATCAAGCAACCAAACAAAAACCCAACAGATACTTTTGGGGATGTGGGAGCAAAAGAAACTCCTATGCACTGCTGTTAAGAGTGTGAACTAGTCTTTTCTGGGGTATATGTCCCCTCAAATAAAAACCAGCTGCCTGTAGGGACCCCTGCATGCTCAACTTTATCACTGTAACATTCACAACAGTCGACAGCTTTTCATCACATGGCACTCTGCCCCAAATCCACTATTCACTTTCTTCATGAAAAACACCAGGCAAGCACAGATTGAAAGTTCTTATGTAAAATGACCTGACCAGCATTCTTTCAGGGGTTCAAGAGCATAACAGAGAAACATAAATTATGAGAAGGCACCTGAGATTAGAGCAGACTAAAGAGATTGGGTTGAATCCTGGTGTAGAAAGAGGTTTTTTTTTTTTTTTTTTAAGTTTTTCGAGACAAGGTTTCTCTGTGTGTCCTTGACTGTCCTGAACTCACTTTGTAGACCAGGCTGGCCTTGAACTCACAGAGATCCACCTGCCTCTGCCTCCCTAGTACTGGGATTAAAGGCGTGCGCCACTACACCCAGCCTGTAGAAAGAATTTTTCTGAAGAAATTCTCCTAAATCACCTATAGTTGTTTGCTTCCATTGTGAATATTTGAGTTATTTTTATCATGAACGTATAATATTCTGTGATAGAGAAAGCTCTTTCTCAAGCCTAGCGGGAAGGCTGTTTTACAGAACCTTAGCGATTTGCCTAAGTTCAGTGATGATTTCTACACCAAAGGAGCTCTTTGAAATCTCTGTGAATCGTTTTGCCTATAAATAGTGTTTTTACAAGAAGATGGTGAGTTGGTATCTGCATGTCATCTGTAAATTCTTCACACACAATTCAATAATGAGGGAGGAAGCAATAGTGTTTGAGGGTCAGAGTCCTGCTTTTCTGGTCTGCAGACCATTGCCCTTTGTTTAAACACACTGGTTCCCAAAGGTTAATATTGACAGACCGTTTTACACAGATAACACTTGGAGCTTGTGTATTGGTAGAGGATAATCTTTGAGATAGTAACTAGTCACTGCCTTTTATCATTAAATCATTAAAATTGTGTGTTGGGTTGTTTCCACCGTTTTCGTTATATTCCTGGTCTTTTTCCTTTCTATTCCCCCCCCCCTCTTTTAATAGTCTTTTCAGTTAAACTCTTTCTGGCGATGTAAAACGAAGGGTGCTTTTTGCGTGCTAGAGTGGATTCAAATTCCAGAGCACTCACTCTTGACCTTGACATGTTGGCAATTCTCTGTATGCCAGGCTTTCTTCCTCCATAGAGGAAAATGACACCGTCACTCCTTCCAAAGGACTGTATAAGGCTGAGATGCGTCAGTACTAGCTGGTGACTAGCACAGTGTCTGACATACAGATGACTTTGTGAACATGGGCTGCTGCACTGTTTCCAAGAAACATCAGAAGAAGCGAACAGACGTTAGTTCATTTGCTGCAGTAATTTTCAGCAGATCCTTAGCTATCAAGTTCCCAGTGGGAGCTAATACTGTTCCATTGGACATTATTCAGCTTTGGAGAATACTTTTCAGTAGGAATTGTTATTCTCACTTTAATGTAGAATACTGAGAATTCACTATGAATATAGTGATCCCTATCTGGGTCAGCCAGCAGTAAATAGAGTGAGAACATTCAGGCCAATGTGTTAGTACATGTAGCAAATAGAACCACCGGGGATGTATGCTGAATGTATTCAGTGGTATGACTGGAAATGGCCATGGTAGATGCTGTTTCTTTTATCACATTTGAAACATTCATTTTTGCATGGTATCTTATAGAAGGAGTTTGATATTATTCCCACTAAGTATTTGTGTGTGTGTGGGTTTTAACAATTAAAAATTGTGATCTTATTTAATCAAGTATGTGTGCTTATGTTTAATATATATTTCCAATTTATAGTTTTAGATTTCTAAAGTAGGATAATTACATTTAAAAACTGTGTTGTTCTCAAGACCAAAATAAAACACATCCGTCCCCCCCAAATATTGAAATTATCTTTCCTTAATTTCTTCTCCTCTGGTTTGTGTTTTGTTTTTCTAGAAAATACTCCTGAGAAAGATCTTCAAGGAAGACTTTATATCAACCGTGCCTTTCACATCAGTGCTGAGAGAATGTTTGAATTGCTCTTCACTAGCTCACGCTTTATGCAGAGATTCACTAATTCTAGAAACATAATAGGTTCGTCCTCTGTTCTTACCTAATAACAAATTTGGGAGGATTTTCCTCAGAAGGTTGAAACTGATATTGTCTGGGGGGAAGTTAAACACACTTTGATCTTAAGATGTTGATTTAAAAATTGGGAGTTAAATGTTTGGTTAAATTCACATGTGTACAATATAGTTGTTTAATTAGGTAAGTGCTACTTAAAATTAGGTTTATACCCTTAAAGAACCCCTGCAGCTATTCATTAATGTACCGATTCAGTATAGTTGAACCCTATTTGAGAGGGTTCCATTATGTGACAACTGGATGCAGGTGGTGTGCAAACTGAGGCAGCCAGATGGCCAAATGGCCTGGTAGTGTCTCTTACAGCTGTGAGTTCCCGTACTCAGCTCTTCGGCTCTGAGGTACACATTCGTTGGAGATGGGTATGTGTGCACTCTGAAAGACACATGCTGGGATAATGGCAGCATCATTTATAATCTCAAGTACCTGACAGGGTAGCAAATTATTCAAGTTTGCATTAAAGAACACCATGTACCAATGCAAACAACAGTGAACTCCTGCAGACTGTGAGTGAACTTCACAGACACAGTGTTAAGCAAAGGAAGCTGGATAGCAAGTGTGCGTGCTGTGTGATTTCTCTGCAGAGACACGGGTGCCAGTGTGGAGGGTAGATGGGTGAAGCCCGTGACGCTGCTTTTGGATGTGGATGAGAAGTTTTATATAGTAGTCTGAGAAGTGCTGCCCATGTGTGTTTCCTTTGTGAAAATGACAGAGCCATGCCCTTTTGGTCACAGTACCAATAATATACTGGGAACATGTAGTCTTATGTAGGCAGGGAGCTGACTACACTCCTGGAATAATTTCACTGCTCATGTGATAAAAGTTCTACTTTGTTAAATATCTCAAGTAAGTTCATAGTAAGTTTAAAAATGAATTCAAATCAAATGGCCCAGAAAGTTTGTTAACTTTGGGAGTCACCCATATAAAATTAGAACACAGTAGGGGTAGACATTCGTACAAGGTAAAGCCATTTCACATGACCAGAGAATCAATTCCACAGTGTAAGGATTTTGTTAGCCATTGCGTTATCTGGGAGTTTTACAAAAGCACAAATACATATCCATAGGTACGATCAGTGATATCCACACCAGGTCTAAAAATGAATGTTCTTATTCATGAGACAATAGCAAAGGGGTTCTGCTCATATGGAACTTTGTGATTATTTCATGAGTTTCGTGGCTTTAAGAATACTTTTTCTATTTTCCATTAAAAATATGGAATATCTAGGAGAAGTGAGTTGCCTTCCTCAGTGGCTCATGTTTAGCATATTTAGCATCTCTTTTCAATCTGTGTTGAACTTCGCTTTTCATTTCTGGATCCTTGCGAAGAGTTAGGTATGGTCCATCCCGTATTTGCTAACCAATGGCTGTTGATGCTGTTCAGCCCTTTTTATGGTTCCAAAGCACCAAGTTTATTATGGATCAGTGTGAAGTAAAGTTTGCTTCCTGCAGCAAACTGCATTTGTTGTCTGGTGTCTAGCTGGCTTCAACATGGATGATTATTTCTGGTGTCATAAATAGCTTTGGGAAGCAAAGGCTTTCAGCTTATTCAAAGTCTGAACAGTTATAGGCGCATTATGGGGTAGACCTAGAATGAGTCAAGAGGCTTTTATCTAAAAGATAATTTCTCTAAACCATACTGTTATTCTTAGAACCTGCTATCCAGGAATCAAAATTGTCTTTTCTTTTTTTTTTTTCTCCACTGTGTGTGTGTGTGTGTGTGTGTGTGTGTGTGTGTGTGTGTGTGTGTGTGTGTGTGTGTGTGTGTGTGTGTGTGGTGTGTGTGTGTGTGTGTGTGTGTGTGTGTGTGTGTGTGTGGTGGGGTGGGTGGGTGGGTGTGTGCATGTGTGGAGGTCAGAAGACAACTTGTAAGGGATGGTTTTTTCCTTCCATGTGGGTTCAGAGAATCAAACTTGGATTGGCAGAGTTGGTGTCAAGTACCTTTACCTGCTGAAATGGTTTGAGTGAAAAATGTTCCCCATTGGTATTTGAATGCTAGGTCTCCAGTTGGTGGATCTGTGTGCAGAGGTTGTGGAACTAATTTTAGGAGGTGGAGGATGCATGTCACTGGGGGGCCTTGGGTCACAGTATTTTACCACAGCAACAAAATAGCTCAGACATCTCCTGAGTGATCTCACCAGCCCCATGGATCTAATTTTTTTTAATAAGGAACTTTTAAGTTGGCAGTCTCTTTAAATTTTTATTTATAGTTGCATGCCATTGCTTCTAATTAAAAACTCAATTTAAAATATTTTTCACTTTAGATAAATGTAAGCCTTCAGAGAAGCTACACGACTGGTATAATAACATCCATATTTTCTTTACCTAGGCTTCTCAGTTTTTAAAGTTGTGATGAAATGTACGCGTAGTTCAGAGACGTTGCATGCATTCATTGCTGTGTAAGTGTCACCGCATGCATCTCCAGACCTTTTCCATCACCCCAAACAGAAACTCTGAACCTATAAATGATAGCTCTCCACTATCCCTCCCCAGTTCCCAAGGGACCACCATTCCATCTTTTATATTTGTGAATTTAACTACTCAGGCTACTTCATACAAACGAATGTATATAACATTTGTCTTTTACTGAGAAGTTTTACACTTAACAAAGTGTTTTCAAGTCCATCCATCCATGAGAGGACATGTAACAGAATTCCACGACTTTCAAAGGCATAATTATATTCCATATATGCGTGTATAATATCATATTCTGTGTATTCATTCGTCCATTAATGACACTTGGCTTGTTTATAGCTTTAAGCTACTGTGAAAGAAATGCTCCCAGGCCATTAATATGTAAATATCTACTTAAGGCCCCACCTTGATTTCTTCTCAGTCTGTATTAGTTGTCTGGTAGTGGACTGTTGTATCGCAGGGTAACTTTGTTTATTTGAGGATTACGCAGTTCTGTACGCTAAGATTGCACCATTTTACATTCCTACCACAATGCAAAGAGACTCCAGTTTTTCCATAGAATCATCACACTTTTCCTTCTAATGTTATATAATAGCCACCCTAATGGGTGTGAAGTTTCACCAATTTAAATTGTTTACTAAAACAAAGCGTTCTTAAAGTATTCTGCAATTCCTGCCTTTAAATTTTTTTTTTAACATTAGGGCCATAAAAACAACAGTGTATCCCTTTATCTGTTGTTTTCTTACAACTTCATTTTCAATGTTTTATCTGATAAAGATCTTTTCTTCAGTATTGAGGACTGTCTCTTCCGATATGATGTTAATTAGAGGACATTCTCACAAATGATGATTCAGTAGGCCTTGTTGGTAGCATGGTAAAAATCCAAGTATAACATGCATGGGGAAATAGAACTTGATTATTGCTTTATTTAATAATATGGAATTTTAGTGCCAAGATTCAATAATACCTTTTGATTCTGTTTCCAATTGATAGTGGATTATTTGTGTTTTCCTGGAATAGGCCGACATAGGACCAAATAATCTGAAAAAAGTACTTTGAAATTAAGTGGATATCTTTTTTTTAAATGAATGCCTAAATGTGTTATATTTATAGCACATTCTGAATAGTGGACTCTATGGTGTGTGATGCTGCCTTTTTAAATGTAGCTGTAAGACTTTGACAGATACTCAAAGGCTTTAAGACACTGCCTTAAACCTCTAGACATACTTGTAGAAAAGAAGCTGAGCACAAATGGCTCTGTCTTCAAGCTAACCCTTTGATGACAGGACATGGATTAAAGTAAAGGCTCCTGCAATGAGAAGGCGGATGTAGCAGCCAAACCCATGAAATAATTATCCATGTCCACTCTTGTTGGTGGCATTTGTGATGCAGTCAGATCTTTGAATAGAGCTCACCATGCTTCCATCTGTAATGATTTTCACAAATGTTGCTGTGTTTTAAAGCTATGTTTCTGTGTGAAGTGTGTTTTACTCATACTACAAGAGAATTATGACCAAGATCCAAAACTTGTGTCACCTTACCTTTAGCAGACAAAACATAACCACTGTGACTTGAGTTCTCCATAAACAGGTGTAAAAGTCTCATTGTTGAATAAATGACGAATGTCTTTCAGCATATTGTCTTTAGTGGTGACATACTCAAGTGTTATGTGTGCATCTTTTTTTTTCTTGAGACAGAATCTTTTTATATGGCTCAGACTAGCCTCAAATACCCCATCCTCCTGCCTAGCTTCCCTGTTGCTGGTATTACATGTATGTTCTTGTTTGCATTATTTCCATAGATTCTGGATTTTAAAAAGAGGTCTATAGATGAACCAACCTTTAATTTTTTCTCCTAAAAAACATATTAACAATTTAGAGATAAGTAGATGAGAGATATGTGTATGTTATAGCATTTTGAAAAGAAATGCTTTTTATTTTTCTTTAAATTTATATTATTTTATATATGAGTGTTTTGCTCATATGTTATGTCTGTGTACCATGTGTGTGCCTGGTGTTCACATAGGTCAAAAGTGGGCATCAGATTCCCTGGAGCTGGAGTTATAGATAGTTGTGAGCCACCACGTGGGTGCTGGGAATGGAGCCCAGGACCTCTTCAAGAACAGGGGCACTTAACCGAGTCATTTCTCCAGCCCCATTACAGCTCCTTAGTTGTGGGTTGCTGACTGTACATGTGAGGTCCTGTAAATGAATGTAAATAAACCTTCCACAAGGCAGGTCACAAAATTTTGTCAATAGTGACAGATTTCTGAATGCAAAAGACTAACAATTAGTTCAAAATCAAGGGCATAATGAATCTAAGGTGAATCTCTGGCACCTCTGTTGCCTTGAATGACTTGGATGCAGCCTGAGTATTGAACATACAACATGTGTAACTGTGCACCATGTCATGACACACGGTGCCAGCAAACACTGCCTGGAATACCTTGGCTGATACAAACAACTTTCTGCCCTTATGGGAACATAATGACTTAATTTCAGATGATTAAGAAAAAAAAAGACTTTTATTTTTTTCCTGCCATCATTCCTCAGTACTTCAGTATCAAATTAGGATAGTTTAGTGTGAAAGTGTTCAATGCCAAAAAAGATTGCTGTTTGAGCTGCTGACATGAATTTCATTTAAAAATTTATGTAATGAATTTGGGTATAGGATTAGGAAAGAATTTCTATCAATTTCTGAAGTGGCTCTCAACATATTTCAGCCATTTTGTACTACACATTCATATGGAATGGCATTCTCAGTACTGACTGTTATAAAACCAACCTACAGACTCTGAAAACATTGAAGGTACTCTAGTGTCATGTGTATCAAATCTTTAGCCACGATGTACATCCCTTATGTAAAAGAAGTGTATACAATAGCATGCACATTTGCTTTTCTCTGTTTTTGAGACACTTTCCTCTATTCTAAATGACAAAATTATAGTAAGCTAAATAATTACAATACATTTCTTTATGATTCATTATCATACATAGTTTATATACCTGTTGCCCAGAGTAACATAGGAACTTCTCTGGTGAAGGGTGGTTTTTTATAAGAGAAGACAGTTCAGAAGCCCCTGATATATATATCACCTATAAGAAGAATGACTCATATTTAATTCTTCCTTTCTCTAACAGGGATTATGACTGCTTGTAAATATTTATATAATTTTCAAACTACACCTTTGATTCAACTTAAAGTCTTTTTTTTTTTTTTTGGTTTTTTTTTTTCGAGACAGGGTTTTTCTGCGTAGCCCTGGCTGTCCTGGACTCACTTTGTAGACCAGGCTGGCCTCGAACTCACAAAGATCCGCCTGCCTCTGCCTCCCAAGTGCTGGGATTAAAGGCGTGCGCCACCACTGCCCGGCTTACTTAAAGTCTTTTTATTTGCTTTGATTAGATGTGGTATCTACCCCCTGGACAGTTGAGTCAGGAGGCAATCAGCTGAGAACCATGACCTACACTATAGTCCTCAGTAACCCGCTTACTGGGAAATGCACCGCTGCCACGGAAAAGCAGGTATGTGGCGCTGCTGGGGTTCCAGAGTAGTCATGCCTACAGTATGAGAGATGATGCCTGTCACAGGCAACAGTTTATTTTCACCAGATACCTTGCAAGGGATGATGGACTGTCACAGCCCAGAAGGTGCTGTGACATCCACCCATGGCTACTCAGATAGACCACCTGCTGGAGAGTATTTGTGAGAGCTGAGGAATTTTTGTGTCATTTGCAATAATGATATTGTTTTACTTTTAATAATGGTGATTGCAGGGATTGAGCCATAGAATCTCAGGGATGCTAGCCAAACACTCTATCACTGAGCTGTGTTCTCCAGCCTACAGTTATATTTTAAAGACAAAATATTTATTTATTTTTGTGTTGTTGTTTTTGTTTTTAATTTTTATTTATTTATTTATTTATACCATTTCTTCAAGTTACATCTCAATCACAATCCCCTCCCTACTCCCCATTCTGGTCCCACATTCCCACCCTCTTCCCCCTCACCCCCTCATCTCCTTCCTTTTTTTTTCAAGTTTAAGATATATCTTTTTCCCCCCAGCAGCTCCCCCTTACAGTCCAACAAATGGCTCTTTCTCTTATAACAACAAATACAATACAAAACAACAAAAATAATTAGGCTACAATTATGAGAATTATAAGGCTTAGCATATATTCCCAATGTCCACTCCATACGTATTTGGCAACTGACTTTAACGTTCTACTATGCAACCATCTCCATGAGATTAAAGATCTATATCCAACTCAGCTTCCATTCTAACTTGCATCTCCATTTAAAAAATATCTTCTTAGATCCAGAACACCCTCTTAATTCCTAAACAACTCAAAATTTAACTATGAGACTCTAGCTATCTAGTCTTCAACCACCTCAGAGACCTGAGAGGGATAAATATATCTGATTATACAGGAAGTGCAGGGCCTGCAGCTTCCAAAACTAAGAAATGACATACAGCTGACTGCCTGGATAGTTCCCAATTTCTCTCCATACGTTACAGCATCTATCTTCAGCCATTTAGCCCCATTTCTCTGACAGACATTAATTGTAAAGCAGGAATTATGAAGGACTTGCCTACTCTGTCTTGGCAGAGCTAGGCTATCAACCTGTTTCCAAGTTTTGTCCTGTTTGGACAGCATTCTGTCTACAGTTGAAGCAAGGGATTTTTCTTGCCAAGTGACAGGCTTGCCACTAATTCAACCATCTCCAATTGAAGATTCTTTGATGTTAATCATCTTCTTGGAATAGAATAGGGGGTGCTGTCAGGAGCTGACAGGTCTCAATATCAAAAAAAATTTAAGTTAAGAAAACAGCTTTGAGCCGGGCGGTGGTGGCGCACGCCTTTAATCCTAGCACTTGGGAGGCAGAGGCTGGTGGATCTTTGTGAGTTCGAGGCCAGCCTGGTCTACAAAGTGAGTCCAGGACAGCCAGGGCTACACAGAGAAACCCTGTCTCGAAAAACAACAACAAAAAAAAAGAAAACAGCTTTGAATGCCATATGCTACAGATCTCTTGAGGTTTTTGAAGACCACCTATCTATCTCCTTATCTCTTAGCAACTTGATTTCTGATTAACTTAGAAAATAACTGTGATAGACTACCCTAGTACCTAACAAAATGACCTGCTTGAATGACTATTTGTTTGCATTTCTTAATTATCCTAAACAGTTTATGACAGTTGCTAACAGTAAGCCAAAACTTCATTTTTAAGTGTTACCTAGCTACAATACCTTAAAAAGAGTTAACCTTAATTTTGTATCAATATACCAAGATAAATACCAATGTAGCCAAATATAATCTTAATTTTGTATCAATATACAAAGATCAATACTGATTTAGCCAAATATAATCTTTTTTTTTTTTTTTTTTTTTGGTTTTTTCGAGACAGCGTTTCTCTGTGTAGCCCTGGCTGTCCTGGACTCACTTTGTAGACCAGGCTGGCCTCGAACTCACAAAGATCCACCAGCCTCTGCCTCCCGAGTGCTGGGATTAAAGGCGTGCTCCACCACCGCCCGGCTGCCAAATATAATCTTAATTTTGATTCAATATAGTTGTTTTTGTTTTTCAAGACAGGGTTTCTTTGTGTAGCCTTGGATGTCCTAGAGATAACTCTATAGACCAGGCTGGCCCCAAACTCACAGAGATCTGCCTGCCACTGCCTCCCAAGTGCTGAGATTAAAAGGTGCATACAAATGAATTTATAAAGATGTTAGCCTGAAGTATTGTCTAAACTTATATTAACCCCTCAGATGTCTTTGAAAACTAATGTAGTGCTGTCGAGGGAGGCTGGGGGAAGGCAGAGGCGCGGGGCTCAGCTGAAAGAACACAAGGCAGCAGGTAACATGCCTGAAGATAGTTGACGAGGTCATGAGGTCTCCCCACACCTACACCCCTCTTGTGCATCTCTACAGTTTTTCATAATGGAAGATTTAAAAATGAACACTTCTAAAGTCTAACTCATAGGATAATGACAGGGGAGAAAGCCAAAGAACTATATGGTTGCTGTGACATATGAAAAGTATGAGACTTTTTAAAACTATAAACACAAGCCAGCACTCCTCTCAATGTCTAGGACTGGCTTAGAGTGGAGTATGTCTGGCCAATCTGGGGAGAAGTATAGTGCATCTGAAGAACACTGTGAGCAGTTGTGAGCGCCTGAAGGCGGAACATTGTTTTCTCCATCAATGTTAAAGAAAAGGTGATTCTCTTATCTTTCGTAACACTCTAAAAGATTGTCACACATATACGAAGAGATCAGTGTTTTGGCATAGGAGAATGTTCTAGAAGTGTAGAAGTGGTCCTTCCTGCTTCAGTGATGGGTAGAAGTGTGGTTAAAATGAGAAAAGTTTAGCTGACAGACCCCCTAAGTCCTGTTTAGGGAAAGTGATGTTTTGTCTGGTTACTCTATTTTGTCTGGTTGCTCCAACTTTATCTTTCTTTCTCTTTCTCTTCTTTCTTTCTTTCTCTCTCTCCTTTCTTTTCTTTTCTTTTTGATGATGTTTGGTTTTGGTAAACTTTGATGAGTGTAAAAGTTGTGGCCCTTGTATTATTCAATTGATTTTTGAATTGTCAACTTAACTTTTAACTTAAAACTCATGATAGCCAATAAACACACACAAGTTACGTGACTTATTTCTCATTCTGTCTTAGCTTGTCAAAAGATTTTGATGTCTTTTGTATTTTTGAGAAGGAACTTCAGTATATATATATATATATATATTCTAAATTTCTGGGAACAGAAACATTGAAAATATGCATGTAAGCACTTTTATTTTTTTTTTCTGCAGACACTGTATAAAGAGAGTCGGGAAGCACAATTTTATTTAGTAGATTCAGAAGTGCTGACACATGATGTTCCCTACCATGACTACTTCTATACTTTGAATAGATACTGTATCGTCCGATCTGCAAAACAGAGGTGCAGGCTGAGGTGAGCTATCACAAGTACATGTGTTACTGAGTAGACTAGGACATGCTGTGTAACATTAGCCCTGAATTCTTGTTTGGTTTTTAGATTCACCTGCTTCTGTTTCCCAAGCGCTGAGATAAAAGGCATGTACCGCTATGCCAGGCTAGCCCTGAATTCTTAGTGAAGCACCACAAAGCTTTGCATCTTCCCTAACTCACATGTCTAGCAGTGGTCAGGAGAGGGGTGGGGGAGGACTGAAGCTGATAAAGGTGTTGACCTTCTGGAGCTACACAGTCTAGAACAAGTGTCCTTCAGGTGCCACAGGAAGAAGAAGCTGTAGAATTGGCCAGGGCCAGTCACATGACCCAGTGTAAGGGCCACAGGGGCCAGGAGTTCTAGGGGAACACACAGTGAGCAGGAAGGTACTCTGGGAATAAAGAGCACTGGTACTTTGAAGAGTGACAGCCATCCTAGGCTTTGCTTGGCCTTAATTAATAGAGTTACTTTCAACTATTGTGTGATAGCTAGAGATTCCCCAGGCACTTAGACATTTATTCCACTTCTTGGCATTTATTGAAGCCTACATTGCTATTTAAGTGACGGGTAGAGAATTACAATTTGATAAGGTTATTAGCAGCTCACAATGATTTTAAAAGAAAAATAAATTTTGTTTTATGATAGTAATTATGTTTAATTCTTTTGGCTTTCCATAGAATGCAATCTTACATTTCATTGCAGTGGGATAGCTAACCTAGACTATGGCCACACTCCCCTGAACTCGCCTGATCTCTTCTGCTGGCTAAAGTTTGGCTCTAAAGAAATATTATTTCTTTCTCATCCTATTAGAGTTTCCACAGACTTGAAATACAGGAAACAACCATGGGGCCTTATCAAGTCTTTAATTGAGAAGAATTCCTGGAGTTCATTGGAGAACTATTTCAAACAGCTTGGTCTGTAAAAGTTTAATGCATCTCTTTTTACCAAGGTTGCATTTACTAATACATGGGCTGTTTTTCATTAGGACATGCAGAGGGCCAGGTGTCCATGCCAGAATGCCTTTCACTGAAGTGAAATTTTACACACATCATAGTGTTAACATTTCATACTCATAGCAACCCTGTGAAGTATAGCCATGATTGGTTTTTCCCCACTTTACTGCAGAGGCACAATCAAAACAGAATGGTTAAGTGACTTGTCTAGGATCTGTACGGAGCCAGTAGGCTGACCATAGTGAGGCTCTCCTGGGCTTATATATGCCTGGATTTAGTAGAGGTAGGTTCTTGTAGCTGATGGTGAGAAGCAATGCAGCTATTACACTGGGATATTTCTTAATATATACATAAGGGAACACTATACACATGTGACCATAGTTAGCAATAGCAAAGGAGAAGCTGGAGGCCATCAGCTCTAGTGACTTCAGACTGTATATGTAACCATACATACATACTTTGCTGGTTATCTGTCCTCCAGCTCTTTCCCCTTTGGCCGTTTCATTATTAAAGTTCTCATCAGCGACAGAGAAAATTAAACTTAAACATTAGTTCGGCCACTGGCTAAATGAGACATTTAGGTTGTTTGAAGATTCCTTTTACCAGTTTTCTTTTCAAACGTTAGAACTTCTACATGTTACTCTTTCCTTCAGGGCTGAGAAGCACCAGACCCTGTCTTGGAAACATTTCTAGTGATCTCATGGAAGTGTGTGGAGCTGTTGTTTCCATAACTGAAGCCATTATGTTAATATTTAATATAGCACATAGCAAGTTTCCATCAATGATCCCATCATTTATTGATACACATTTTTCCTAGAATAATGAAGCCTCACTGTAGGATCATTGTAGTCTCTAAAGCTTTTAATTAAGAATAAAGTTTGGATCTAGTCTGTAAAACTTAAGGCATGGTTAGATGAGATTATCAAGGCTCCAATAAGCACACCTGTGCATGGATACATTTATGGGGCTGAACACACACACACACACACACACACACACACACACACACACACACA
>CAJQZJ010031868.1:2688190-2704367 GCA_907164525.1 Lophiomys imhausi
ACAGTGTCTGTGGAGGACAGAAGAGGTGTGTACAGTGTCTGTGGAGGGCAGAAGAGGGCCTGGATCCTTTCGGAAGTGGAGTTACATACAGAAGGTGGTGAGCTGCTGTGTGGGTGCTGGGAACCGAACCCCAGTGCTCTACAGAGCAGCAAGTGTTCTTAACCACTGTGCAATCTTGCCAGCCCCTGCATTTGTGTCTTACTGGGTAGAAATGAACACTATTGGCCATGTTGGCCTATAAAAACAGTCTGATAGATTTTGGTTTGATAGCTTTTGATATATGATTTTTCAGAATTGTAAAATTTGAGGGAAGGGCTAGAGAGATGGCTCAGAGGTTAAGAACACTGGCTGTTCTTCCAAAGGTCCTGAGTTCAATTCCCAGCAACCACATGGTGGCTCACAACCATCTACATTGAGATCTGGTGTCCTCTTCTGGAGTGAATGTGTACATGCCGGCAGAACACTGTATACACAATAAATAAATAATCTTTAAAAATAAATAAATAAATACACATCTTTAAAAAAATAAAATGAAATAAAATAAAATTTGAGGGAATATAAAATATGCACTCAGCATTAAAAAAGAAACAATCTGAGTTATTTCTATGAGCCCCATGGGTTTTTATAGGAAGTTCCATAAATTTAAAGACAATATGTATTGGTAAAATTCTAATAAAATTATTCTACTTTGTTTAAATAGATCAGTAGCTCTCATGTTTATGTGAATAAGAATCATTTAGGAGTTTGCTAAAATGCAGAATTTTCAGCCATGGTCTCAGTAAACTTTGAATAGTGAGCAGGAATTTTTAAAAACATTTAAAAATTTAAAAAAATTCTTTATATGTGTATGGATGTTTTGCCTGCATATATCTCTGTGTACCACATGTGTGTCTAGCAACTACAAAGGCCAAAAGAGGGCATTGGATTTCTTGGAACTGGTGGGTGCAGGACATCAACAAGAGCAGCTAGTGATGAACTTTACAGCACACACTCTAGATTATTCTGTTATAAATGATCTAAGCACCATCTTGTGAGAAATATTAGACAATTTGTTTGAAGCTTGTAGTGTACTGTAGAAACCTACCTAGCAAGTTACATCTGAGAGCTGTAATTCTCCACAGCTGCACGTGAACTGTGAGGGAGTCCCCCCATTATATGAACTGTGGCTTGACTCAGTGGTAGACTGGGTGATCATTTTTGGAATGAAACTCTTAGCTCTACTTTTCCTTACTACAGATTTCAGAGCAAGCAGGACATACTTGTTATCCTTTTTAGTGTTTGTTGTTGTTTGAGATGGGGCTTGCTATGAAGTCTTGGCTAGCCTCGAACTATCTCCTGATCCTCCTGCCTCAACCTCCTGTATGCTGGGACAGCCTGCATGTATGCACCACAGCTGTCAGATCTCCTGTTGAGTTTTAGAAAAGGTTTTCAAATTTTGAAAAATTTGCCATGACATTTTTGAATGACAAATATATTTGCAAGAAAAAAAATCACATATCACATCAGTGCCATGATAATTTCAGAGATTTGATTTCCTTGTTACCTTTAGCTTTTTCACACACATATGTATCTATATACTTTTCCATTTTCTGTGCTGCCTGGAACCAAACCCAGGGTCCTGTGCATACTAAGTAAACATTCCACCACTGAACTATACCCTCAGGCCCAATGAGTCTAATTTTTTTTGCGGGGGGGTTTCGAGACAGGGTTTCTCTGTGTAACAGTCTGGCTGTCCTGGACTCAATTTGTAGACCAGGCTGGCCTCGAACTCACAGAGATCTGCCTGCCTCTGCCTCCCGAGTGCTGGGATTAAAGGCGTGAGCCAACAACGCCCGGCTCAATGAGTTTAATTTGAGGCAGGTAAATCTTTTAACCGAATAAAATAAAGACATATGATACTACTTATCAGTTTGTATATATGTTTAATGATGTCTGTATTCATTTGAAAGGCTCCTGTTAAAAACAAAACATGAAGTTTAGAGGTAAAATTTTTATATTTACCATTATTAATAGATGCTTGAGATTAATCTGGGACTTCCTTTATTCAACATTAACAAGAAGAAAGTCTTGCTGAATATATATATATATATATATATATATACATATATATACACACACATATATGTATGTATATATACACACATATATGCATATTTTTTCATCCACTGGGAATAAAAGATAACATTGTGATGTCCCTAAAATCAACTGCATATTGATCTTCATTTCATTTTTAAAATGCAGTATTATGTGTATGTAATTGCTTAAGCCAACATAACCCAAAAATAGACTCTGAAAGCTTACCTGGTGGATTTCTAAACTGATGGTGGCACAGCACTGGCTGGGATTCCAGCAGAGAAGTGAGGAGAGGACTCAGAGGTAACCTGCGAGTTGAGAGTTGAGGTTGTTCAAGGACTTATCACAGTAGTCCTTTTCTATCATTTTCTTTGACGTGCATATGATACTTGAAAGTAATTATTTCATATAATGAAATGGAGATAATTTATTTAATTAACTAGAAACGTGGTCTAGAACATATATGGTTGGAAGCTTTTGTGTCTTCACTTCACTGTCTTCATTTCCGGTGATGGGAATGAGTGTTGGGTAGGAGCCTGGCTTTGGAGTCCAGGCTGCCTGTGGTCTTGGGTCATTGTAGACCCTCCTGCCTCTACCACCAGCGGCCACCTCTGCTGCCAGGCCTGCAGTGCAGGGGAGTGGGGGCTAACCAGTTATTTGCTCCGCACAGCTTGCTGCTGCTGATTCTGCTGAACGTGATGCTGTTTCTGAAGCTCTCAAAGATAGAACATGCTGCTCAGTCCTTCTACCGGCTTCATCTCCAAGAAGAGAAATCTTTAAAGTAAGTTCCCCACCCCAGCCCCGCCTGTGTCCACCACCTGTTTCTTTGTCATAGAATTTTTTTTTTTTTGGTTTTTCGAGACTGGGTTTCTCTGTGTAGTCCTGGCTGTCCTGGATTCACTTTGTAGACCAGGCTGGCCTCGAACTCACAAAGATCCACCTGCCTCTGCCTCCCAAGTGCTGGGATTAAAGGTGTGCGCCACCACTGCCCGGCAGAAAATTTAACTTTAGAAATTCTGGTCTGCTATATCTTGTAGTCATACATGCTCAGATTTTTCGCAGGGGTGGTTGTTGTGGGGGGGTGGTTGATTTTGTGTTTTGTTTGCAACTCATGGGGCACAGTTTCTGTAAGTAAAAGATCTGCAGCTGTTTTCATGATTTTTAAGATTTTTTTTTCCTTCCAGTTTAGTCTCTGAAAGATTCTCAAGAACAGAAAATGTTCAGAAGAACAAAGATCAGGCCCACCGTTTAAAAGGAATGCTCCAAGATTCCATAGTGATGTTGGAACAGGTAGTCTGTCCCTCCGGGGCTTGAATGGGAAGGTACTCAGCTGGGCAGTCTTTGAATGTCCCTTCTCTGCAGGTGCTTAGTAACTCTCTCCACCCACTTCATCATTCTCACTTTTGGCCCATGTTTTTCTCTCACTCCGTGGATGACCATACCTTATAAAGAAGAGAAATCTTCCCCCTTCCTTGTCTAACCATATCTATAAATTGTCCTACCCTTGAACCACTTTGCTTTTTGTGATCAGTGCTAGGAACATCTGGCTCAGCATTGTGAACTCCATGCTTAGCACAGTGGCCCAGTCTGAAATCCAGGGTTGCTGAACGAACAGATGAATGAATACAGTAAGGAATAAGATAGATTTTTTTTTTTTTGGTCTCAAGTTGCTTCCAATCTTATCAGAGAAGTCAGTTTTCCTACAGGCTTTTAAAAGTACAGAATGAAGTAGTGTAGAAGTGTAAAGTAGGGTGGTGTTCTCGGGGCTTGGGGGCGGGGTCTTCAGGGAAGACCACATGGGGTCAGCAGGTATAGGTAAGGTTTAGAGCTGTGAAGAGGACCTTCAGTGGAACAGGAAGACGTGGCGCACCCATGAGGCATGAGGTGTTCAGGGGAGAATGAAGAGGCCACTGAGCCTTGAGAAAAATCTAAGGAAACAGACGGACTTCCTGCAAAGTTCACTGCCTGAGAAACTGTAGCCCTCTAGCACTTGGTAAGAACTCTCTCTAAAATTCATGCAGCAGATACTGGACAATCAGATATTTGAAGGCTGCTGTTTTATTTGAGCATCAACACATATATTACAAAAGCCTTGTGAAGTAAAGGAGCCGGCCAAAACTGAAGCCTGATTTTCGATCATTTTGTTTGCAGCTGAAGAGCTCACTCATTATGCTTCAGAAAACCTTCGAGTTCCTAAATAAGAACAAGACTGGGGTGGTTGTGGAGAGCTAGCGCTGAGATGTGGGAATCAGAGACACCTGGACCTAGAAGACAACATCTGGAAGGAAATGGAGGATGAAGATTCTCACTGTCATAAGGACATTTCTGTTATTTTTATTACAGGGACTTCTATTAGGAAAACCTTATTTAAATAACATTGACTTGATGATAACTCTCGAATAGCCTTAAGACTCTATCTTTTCACTTCTTATATATATTTTTAAGCTGTGAATTATTTCTCCAGTGAACCATGAAATATATTTTGGAATTGAAATTCTGTGACACAAAAGGGGAAGGAAGACACCCTGGGTAGTGTGGTTTCTCTTCTATAGTGAGGCCTGTTACTTGATCCTTCAAATTTATGTTAGCACAGAGTCCCTGGGTGCTCAGTGGGCTGTGTTCACAGCCGAGTTTAAGAGCCTAAAAAGCTAAAGAAGAAAGCCTCAGTCATATCTCATTTTAAAGGATTATTTTCCAAGCACATACATTCCAGGTTTGTATCTTTAATTTTTATAGTGCCTTCACTGATTAGGCATGCAAGGTCAGACCTTTTGAATATGTGAAAGATTCATTGGCCATGTTGTATCTTAATGAAAGAATATATATACACACACGTATGCATGTATGTATATGTACCAAAGGTGAGATTATCCTTCATATATCAAAAAGACTGGACAATAATTTAGGAGAAGGAATTATGTAGGATACCAATGCTCAAAACGAACTACTTTAGTTTTAGAAGCCAGAAAATAATTATAAAATCTGGGCATTTCATGACAGATCAAATGAGTCCATGAACTGTGCTTGGGTTCAGCTTAGCAGTGCCCGTGGTGTAAGTGACCCATCGGTTGAAAATAATCTAGCTTGTTTTGTTGGCGAATTCTAAGCTGGCCATAAACCTGAGCACTGCAGTAAAGACTGTGGGGGGCATGCTCCCTGAAGTGAAGGGGCACAGGCTTGGGCACATCTCAGTACTAGAGTGGGTTGTGGAAATAAGGACCCTGTGACCTGATTTGAAATCAGTTCTGCCCCCCAGGATTTAAGAAAACTTCAGGACATATTGTTTTGTTTTGGTCTCTAGAGGTCTTTCTTTGGAACATGCACATGCTCACACACAATCACACATATACTGTAGATATGTGTACTTATTATTTGAACAACCATTACCTTTGGTGAAATGCGTCGGTGTCACCAAAACCACACGACACTGCTAACATTTCTGAGAAGCCTGTAGGGAATTCAGAAAACATTTGATTTTCTGACTGCTGCCTAAAATACCGACTAAAGGGAAGCGGGGTGGGGTGGTGGGGGTGTGTGTGTTCTTTCCATGAATCCCAGCTGATCTATCTCCCCGGGGGAGGGGCTGCTGAGTAGTGATTCCTGATTGTTTTTGGTAAGGACATATGAAGTATCCTGCCTCGGGCAAGAGTGACTGGATTAGAAACTTGATATCCTTAACTGTCAAAGTGAAGTTTTTGTGGTTTCTCTCAAACTACTTTATAATATACCTCAAAGATCACCAACGTTGCTTTGTAGATAAAAGGCTATATATGTATACAGAATTAACAAAATCTGAATCTGTCATGTAGATTGACTTCAATAAAACCCAAAATGTCTTAAGTTGTAATTTTTCTTGTTTCTGCCTAAAAATCAAACCAAACCTAGAATGCCTAGGGTAGGAAAACCTGTACATAGGCCCGCAGTTCTTACAGATTTGTGCAGCGATAATAACCCAGAGAGGACTCTCTGGGCAATTTCATTGCAAAATGCGCAGACTACTGAAGCCAAAGTACCAAGAGAGGCCTGGCTGGAACGCAGACCCAACCCCCGGGGCTCCTGAGCGTGAACAAGTTGGAAAAGCCTGGAGCAGCCACGGGCCTTAAGGGAAAGGTGGGGCGACTTGCGGGGTGGCGCCCGCGAACTCGGCGGTGCGGATCGAACCCAACGCCTGTTGCGGGAGCCGGAGGGCCGCAGGGGTGCCGGCGAACTCGAGCGGCGCGAGAACGCCCCGGGTACTACCCCGCACCCGAGCCGGGTCCCCGAGCCACGGCCCCGGGCGCAGGGGCGGGGCGGCCCGCGGGGGCGGGGCCTCGGGGGGTGGGAGGGCGGTCGGGCGGCGCACGTGCGGGTGGCGGGATCCCGGCGCCGGGGGCGGGGCACCCGGAAGCGCGCGCTGACCTGCGGAGCGGCGGCCGGGGGCGACCGGCTCGCACGGCGGGCGGGTGGCTGGGCGCGCGCCGGCGGTGCTCACAGGTGGGCGGCCCCGCCTGGCACGCCCGAGCCCGCGGTGCCTGGTCCCAGACGCTGCGGCGCACCCGGAGGAGCAGGTCCTCCTCCAGGTCTCCGGCCCCGTCGGAGGGCAGGTAACTTCCCCGCCAAGGTCATTCTCCAAGGCCAGCCCACGCCCTCGGAGCGGCAGGCTCCGAGCGGGCTGGACGGCGACCTCGGGGCTGCTGGGGGTTCCAGGCGTCGTACCCGGGCGGGCGGGCGGGCGGGCGTGGGCTGCAGCTCCCGGGTTCTCGCTGCCAGCACCTGCGAGGGTGAGTTTCCACGGCGCGCAGCCTCGGGATGGGGACCGCCCGGCCCTTTCCAGCCGGGACCCGCAGGTGAACTGGGCCGCCCTGGCTCCGCTGCCCTGGGCCGCGTGGTCGGCTGTCGCCATGGGAACGACTGGTACCCAGATGTTGCTAGCCAGGCTAGGGAGGGGAGGTGAAGATGCTTGGATCCCCGGGAGTCAAGGAGCCCCCTGTCAGGCCACACGGAGCCAGAAATGACTGATGAAAACAGGGCCCCCCCCCCCCCCGGTTTCTTTTCATTTTTTTTATTGCTCAGGCGTTGGCGTTAATGAGAAGCGAGGATGTGTTTACAGGATGTGAGTTGAGTTCTTGCCACCTTTACCTTCTGAGAGCTTCGTGTGCCTCATGGTGACAGGTGCACATTGTTACAGTAAAGGGCAAAATATGAAGCCAGTAAAAAAAAAGAAAACTGAGGAGCCCGAATTGGAGCCCCTGTGCTGTTGTGAGTACATAGATCGAAATGGGGAAAAGAACCACGTGGCTGCCTGTTTGTGCGACTGTCAGGACCTCGATGAAGGCTGTGACAGGTAAGCACACAGTTTCCAGATGCTGACACCACTGGTTCCGTTGAGACCCTACCATATATTCTTGCAGGTTTGCCACCCAGAATGGGAGAATTTGCTCCTAATATTCTAATGGGTGTAAAATAGGGAACTGTTTTTGATGTCAGGTGTGAGGATTTTATTAAAAACGAGTTATGTAGCAGTCCACAGCCATTCAGTTCATGAAGACTTGAACAGTTTTCTTTTTAAAAGATGATGGTAGAGAGAACATGCAGAAATAGGGATAGTAGGCAAATTAAATGTATTGAACACAACCTAGCCCAAACAGCAAGTTTAAATGAACATTCTGGAAAGTTCTTTTATTCTCAGTGATCTTATTAGAGTCCATGAAAGGGACTGCTTTCATTTCGTCACATGGAGCTTGGAGGTTGAAAGATGGTTTTTCTGCTCTTGGTTTACCCCTTGTTTCCAGGAAGAAAGGCCATGTACACCCCACAGAGAGTGACTGTTTTTATGTGAGCAACAACACTGTCCCGATTGTAATTATTGTCTTATCTTTGGCCTTTGCTTTCACCACTGTCTCAGTGATGGAAATTGTTATTTAAAAAGAGTTTCTTAGCATCAGTGAAAAACATTTTGTATCAAGCAGCAATAAACCAGTTTTAGCCATTTTTCTAAATGTATATTTTTAAATGTCTACTTATGGAAAGCATAAAGTTGGAGACAAGCTTTTCCCAGAAACTTTCCCTTTTGGTTACAAAGTCAACTGTTACTGAAGATTGTTAATATAGCCAGGAAAACCTTTGCATGGGGACCACTGTAATCTCCTCTCATGATTGACTCTTAAAGCTCATACCCTCTTTGTAATTGTTCCTTGTCTTTTTCCATAGTCGTCGTCATCTTCTTCCTTTTTTTTTTTATAGGTAGCCTTAAATATAACTTCTTTGGATTTAGTCTAAAATCCATACTGAGAAAATGGAGCACTTTGCACTAATGAGTGGAGAACCGATGCTGTTTCCATAATGGCTGTCGCTGCTCAGGAGTGCCACTTTTCCATTAACTTTGCTAACTCTTGCTCTCTCCCGGCGCTGAGGCCTGGACTGTCCCCTATTTCTACTATTTTTCCTGGAGACAGGCTTCCCTGTTCCCACGGCCCCTGCCGCTCTGTGACCCCAGGCGATCATCTTCCATTCACTTTAAGGTCTGTCCTGCTCAGAAAAGCTGTCTAACATCTTTGCCTAAACCACCTTTTCTTTTTTGCCTGTCTTAGTCCAAGAGGACTGCTACAGCAAAATACTTCAAAGTGGGTACACTATGAGTGATAGAATTGGATTGTCTCCACTTCTGGAAGTGGAGAAGTCCAAAATCAAAGTACTGGCAGGTTTAGGATTTAATGTGAACCCTCTTGCTTGTGGATGGCACCTTCATGCTGCGTTCCCCACATGACAGAGCGATAAATGCCCTACCTTCCTTGGTCTTTTCTATGGATGTTAATCTCATTCTTGCTCTGACCTGTTGACCTCACACTTCCCAAAAGCCACACCTCTGAGTAAGACTGCATTGACAGTTAGGTTGGAACTAAATGATTTTTAGCCACAAATATTCAAGCCTTAGAAATCTACCTGTGCCCCCTGCAAATGAATGTGAGCGCATGCAAAATACATCCTTTACATCCCAACAACCTCCAATATAGTAATTGTTCAAGTGTCAGCACAGACATCGTAAGTCTGGAGAGGGATCTGAGTGGCATCATCTAAGTCAGAAACAGGTAAAACTCATGAAGGACTCATGCAGAGTTCTTCAGCTATGGGCCTGTGGGTAACAGGCTGTGAGCAGAACAGAATTTAAGAGCGCTTCTTGCTCTTGCAGAGGACCAGGCAGGGTTCACTTTCTAACACCCACACGGAGGCTTACAACTGCCTGTAATTCCAGTTCCAAGAGATCCAACACCATCTCCTGACCTCAGTGGGCATGAGGCACATACATTATGTACATATGTACACGCAGGAAAAACACACGTAAAGTAATAAAAAATAAAGAAAAAATAACAGACTGTACTTTCAAAACACAATATTGAGACGTTGATTAAAAGACATTTCCATGGCAGAAATGAGAAATTGGAAAGAAAAAAGGAATGATGGGTCCCTTTCCCATTGGGCAGATGATATTTATGATGTAAGTCTTAAAGACAGTATTTGATATCCTACCTTCTAGACACACCAAACAAGAAGCTGAGTCCCTAAGGGTGCAGCTAAAACTGTAGCTTTTTCATGTTGGAGTCTTGTGCCTACACAGAGGTTGGGTGCTACTGGGTCCACCATTTTTGGGTCTTGAGAGTTTTTCCCCCACAGCTTCACTCAGCACTGGCTTAGAGAGCTTCTCTGCAGTGATCCCATAACTATGGGTATGCAAGACAGTGCCCTAGCAAGGGCCCTACGGTACTTGGCCTCAGCCTTGATCTTCTCTGGGACATTCTTTGACATCTACATGGATATAGCAATGCCCTCACAGCTCTTGTGTTCTGCAAGGGTGAAGAACTGGGAACACGATGCCACCCAAGCTTACTACTGATGCCCTGCGAGTAGTGGCTCCTGCAACCTACATTGTATCTGACTTTACAGAAACCACTCCTGGCATTTCTGTGAGACAGTGCACCAGAATGTAGGGAGCGGAGACTTGACGTGGAACTAGGCAGTGAGCTCTTACGTTTCATGGGCATTCTGAGCCATTTTCTTTGAAATTCTGCTGCCCTCAAAGCCCAAGCATTCTAAGCTTAGGATAGGAGCACAGCCCCAGTCTCAACTGCTTTAAGGGTCATCCTCCCATTGTCTTGATATGTAGCAGAGCTGATACATACTGATCTCATGATGATCTCTCCCATTGTTGGGGTACAGGCTTTCACGGTTGTTACTGTATAGACAGGCTAAGGCCAAGAACCTTCCAGATCATCAAGTTATGTTTCCCCTTTGGTTATGCATTGTGTCTTTAAAGTCAATGTATGTGTGTTGTATGTATTGTATGTGTGTGTGTGCACATGTGTGCTCCTGGTGGACAGTAGTTGACGTCAGGTATCTTTCTGAATTGCATCTCTGCCTTATTTTTTGTGGCAGTGCCTCTCACTAAACCTAGAGCTCCTCACTTGGCTAGACTAGCTGACCAGCAAGCTCCAGGAGTCCCAGTCTCCCTGCCCAGCACTAGGATTACAAGCTCACGCCCCCACGCCTCTCTGTTTTTATCATTGCATGTGCCTGTGTACACATGAGTGTTCCATGGTTTTCATGTGGAGGTCAGAGGACAACCTGCTAAAGTTGGTTCTGACCTTCCACTATGTGGACCCTGAGGATTGAACTCAGGTCATCAGCCATGGTGGCAAGCACCTTTACCCACTGAGTCATCTTGCTAGCCCCATGTCCAAACTTCCGATGGGTGCCGGGGAACCAAACTCAGTCCTCTTGCTGTCATGGCAAGTACGTTGCTAACTGAGCCATCATCCTGGCCCCTATAGTCGTCATCATCATCCTTATTTGTATATGTATTTATGTGCCGGCCAGAAAGGTGTCAGGTATCTTATGCAGTAGGCCCCCACCCTAATGTTTGAGTCAGGGTCTGGAGTGAGGTCTGTGAAGCTCACTGACTGGGTAGACTAGCTGGGGACTCTGGGGACCCACTGTCCCCTCCCTAGTGCTGGTGTTACAAAAGCATATCACCCCACCCCTTTCTTACATGGGTGTTGGGAATCTAAACTCATGTCCTCAAGTTTGTACAGCGAGTGCTTTGCCCACAGAGCCATCTCCCAGCCCCGCATTTCTCTACTCAGTTTGAGCAGAAGAGAAGCTGCGCAGCACCATGAACGCTGATTAGAGATTTCTTCAATTGCTGTTCAGTCCTACTGCTCTTCATCCCTGCATTCTACAAAACACTAGGACATAGACACTTCAATCACCTGCTTCATAATTGGTGTTTTCTTGCAGCATCTTCATATGGTGGAAAAACCAATAGGCTCCTTTGGCCTCTTTATGAAGGCTCTAATCCATTCGTGAGGACTCACCTGTCATACATTACCAGATCCTCTTACAAGACCAGCCTTTTGAAGGTCTCACTGGATTGTTCACTCTGGCCTTGGATTTCTGGCCTCAGTAATCCTGCCTCAGGCCCTTATGAACTGAGAATGAAGGTGTGTGGCACCATGTCCAGGAGCCTCATCTCTTAATACTCATGTGTTGAGGATTCCGTTTTAAAATTGGAACACTCAAATAGCAGCATGTCTAATGGTGCAAAGTCAGCAGACACTATCCTGTTCAGTCACTGGACTTATTTGAGTTTGTTCTTCATTCTTGCTTATGCAGACTCCTGTCTAGGACAGCCTGGTTCACTCCCAGGACCCAAGGCAGGCTTTGAATTGTGTCTGTCTCTGTGTTTAAATACTCTTTCCTTCTTTGCTAGTTGACCATCAAGGTTAAGTGCAGACCACAGCTTCCTACTAAGCCCTTTGATCTGTCCCCTGAGCTTAAGAGTTCATTGGAAGACCATTGGCACTTATCTAATACCTTCTGAATTCTCACTGTCAATTTTTTTTAAGGATTCACTTGAGTGTATACTACTCAGTTCTAGACATTTGTATGGAATATATGTATATACCTGTGATTTTAAGAAAGAATGCTGATAGTTATATTTATAAACATCATCTTCCTATTTAAAAAAAAAATACCAGAATCTAAAAAGCTTGTGTTCAATACTGACGGGGTAAGATGTTGGCTTTTGGTGTCTTCTCGTTTGTGGTGCTGTTTGACACCTGGAGCCCTTTTGTTTTTAATTCACCAAATCCATGTAAAGCACATTCTTCTGTTCTCTCTGAATAGATGGCTTACCTGTAAATCAGTGCGCCCAGAGACTTGCGAGAGAATCACAGATACAATTTCTGATCGCCTCCGAATTCCTTGGCTCAGAGGAGCCAAAAAAGTTAATATTAGCATCGTCCCTCCACTCGTGCTTTTGCCAGTTTTCCTTCACGTGGCTTCCTGGCATTTCCTGCTGGGGGTGGTGGTTCTGACCTCCCTTCCTGTGCTGGCACTCTGGTACTACTACCTCACTCACAGAAGGAAAGAACAGACACTGTTTTTTCTGAGCCTTGGACTGTTCTCACTGGGCTACATGTACTATGTGTTCCTGCGGGAAGTAGTCCCCAAAGGGCACATTGGGCCCACTCAGCTGGCTCTTCTTACCTGTGGGTTATTTCTGATACTCTTAGCCTTGTACCGAGCCAAGAAGAATCCAGGCTACCTCAGCAATCAAGCATGCAATGACAAATCCCCAAGCAACAGCCAAATTGAATGCCCGATTGAAAAAGGGCATGCAAAGACCAAAGGGTTCCCTGGAACAGATGCCTCGGGGACCCTCAACAACCGTACACTGAAGGACGATATTAAGGGCTCCTCCAGAGTGGGGCTTGACAGCCCTGCCAAAGTCAAGGAAGACTGGTGTGCCAAGTGTCAGCTAGTACGACCCGCCCGGGCATGGCATTGCCGGATATGTGGTATTTGTGTAAGGAGAATGGATCATCATTGTGTCTGGTATGTTGGAAAAATCTGGAAGCCCAGAAACTGAATTCATATTCTACCTATATTTGATCTTCCTTGTGCTGTCCTTAAATGTCTCTTCTCCCCAGTTTTACACCTTATAGATATTTGTAGGCTGTGAGGATGTTCCCGCTTAGTCATCAGGTTTTTGAGGCTCACAGATTTAGTGCCTTCAGTCATTTCCTGAAGATTAGCAGAAAAACTTTGGGAGCTTTTGGGTATTTTCCCCCCATCTCTTTTCTTCCTTCCAATTTCCCTTTGATTGATTAAAAACTTCTTCTTCTTCTTCTTTTTAAATCAGGAACTGTGGAGATGGCTTGGTTGGTAAAATGCTTGCTGTCCAAGCAAGAGGACCTGAGTTAGCAATTTGCTGGTTCTATGAGAGACCCTGACTAAAAAAATAAAATGGAGAATGATTGAGGAAGGCACCAGCATCAACCTCTGTTTCCTCATGCAAGTGTACACACATTCATGCTCACCTACACACACACACACACACACACACACAATCAGTATAGGTCTTATTCCCTGTTCTTCTTGAACAGAGAATTCTGGGAAGTGGTCCGTGTTCACAGGTGACTATTGTTTTCTCGCTGTATATCCTTTATGCAGCCAGAGATTTCCACTCATCATTGTGGAGTCAAGGTCCTATCAAGTATCTCTGTATTGGCTGTCATCTGCCAGGAGACGGGCTTTGTTTTGTACCCACCAGCTGGCTAGTGACAAAGTCACATCAGGACCATAACATATAAAGTGCAGCATCTAAAACCCCACTGAGTAACACTGGCTGAAGGGAGTGGAGTGTTCGCACTCAGCTTTGAATGGTCTGCAGTTGTATTGCTCTCAGGGCAGTTCTGGCTAATGAACTACACTTTAGGTCTGAAGAGAACAGGAGTGAGTGAGAATACAGGAAATGCTGGAAGGTATTGAAATGGCCTTCAAGTGCATGGCCCTAAGATAGAGACAGCTCTTTCCTGGTACTTGTCTTTAGGTGTAAAGGGGTGTTTTTATTTTTTAGACATACACTTGCTTGTCTTTGTAATTTATCCCCATTGTGTGTGTGTGTGTGTGTGTGCACGAGTGTGTTGGCCCCTTTCCAAATGCTTGTGTGCAGTCTGACAGTTTGTTCCATAGGAAACCTCTGGCCACTGAGCATTCCAGGATGTATGTGCAGCAGAGGTGGCCTCTGCACCCTGCCCTAACAGAGGCCAGGACAGGACCATTTTTTACCTGATCTGCTTCATAATACCTTGTTCTCCATAGTTTTAACTGCTTTGGATCCTATTGTTCCTCTCATAGATACTAAACATTTTTCAATTTTGTGCAGTATTTCTGATTGAACTTTTCAAGTTTTCATAACTGCCTAATTTCAGCTTTCATCATAGCTGGATAGTAGACCTCACTTATTAATATTTAGGAACAGGGCCATGGGGTATAGCCCAATGGTAGAGTGTTAACATGTACAATGAACTGGGCTCAACCCTCAGCACTGCATAAAAACCCCACATATGTATATGTGTATACACTATATATGTTTATAGTATACAAGTTCTATGTCTGGACGGATAGATTAGTTGGGTTCTACTTTTTAGTTAGTCTTGTCATCAAACTAAGTGATAATGTTTCCGCTGAGAATGTAAGACTTCGACATGCAGTAGACAAGTTTTTGTTTCCCTAACTTTGAAAGGTAAAATGACTTACTGTTTCAAAATTGAAGTTCTTATTGTCTGTATTTTAGGCTTTCTTGTTCATGGCGTGAGTTACAGGAGACAGTCACAAATGTGTTTGTTTCCCCGCCCCCTCTGCTATTTAAAGGATAAATAGCTGCGTCGGAGAATCAAACCACCAAGCATTTATATTTGCCCTTTCGATCTTCTTGCTCACTTCGGTGTATGGAATATCGCTGACCCTGAACACCATCTGTAGAGACAGAAGCCTCTTCACAGCCCTCTTCTATTGTCCTGGAGTTTACACTAATTACAGGTAGGTTGTGCAACCCTCTGTTAAGAGGGCTAGGACAAAGTAATAAATGTTGCCAGAAACAGGTAGTTATTTCCTCCCTAATTAGCAGTTCTCCAAGCATAGGGCAGGCTTTGGGGATGGTGGGCATCTCTGTATTGCAGTGGTTATGGGTCTATTTCTTGGGTAATGTCATCAGCATCATTAATACACACGCCTTTAATCCTAACACTTGGGGTACAGAGGTAGGTGGATCTCTCTGAGTTCGAGAGCAGGATGTTCTACAAATCAAGTTCCAAGACAGCAAGGACTGCACAGAGAGACCCTGTTTCAACAAACAAACAAACAGGACTTGGCTTTATCAGGGACTCCCACAGTTGAGAGGCTTCTTTGTTCCTGAGGCCACAGTATGGTCCTTTTGAGAAGTGTTCCTATCTTTGTAATCTTTCTTTTCTCTCTAACCTCTCATGGTTTGTTCTAATTTTTTTTTAATTCATCACTCATGATACTGTGTTATCTAGGTCAAGATTCCTTAGACATCATTAGGTGGGAATCCATTTATAAACTGTACAGATTTCCATGCAGTGGTGTAAGTGGGATTCTTCTGTGGTGGTCTTACCACTCCCACCCGTGCCCCCTACACACTGAGGGTGTTCATGTTCCTCCCATCCCTACAGACCAGGAGTGCTCTTGCTCCTCCTACCCCCATACACCAAGTATGTTGTTCTCCCCCTCCCCCATACACACCAAGGGTGTTCTTGCCACTCCCACCCCACACACACCAAGGGTATGTTTTCACTCCTACCTCTACACACTAAGGGTGCTTCCTGCCCCATACTTTATGTTCCTTCCCTCAGCATAGGTGCTCCATGGTCTCTGGTTTAGTTCTCTTCTTTCTTCTCAGAGCTGTTTCTGCTTTTGCTACCAGGCACTGTAGGCATACTTTTTTTGTGTTTTTTTTTTGGGGGGGTCTACTTTATTGAGTTCTTATACCTCTGCCTCCTTTCCAACCCTTATTCTTCCCTAATCCCTTCCAACCTCCCAACACTAGGAGAGAAAGAAAGTTAGAGGGGAAAGGGGGCATAGACTTCTTTAGACTACTTGCTGCTGATTAAGGTAGTTGGGTTCCTTGGGTCAAGTCAGGGCCTCTTGACAAACTGCAACAACAACAGCCAGGAGTAGCAGGGTGAGCAGTAGCTGCTTTCTCACTTGGAGTGCCTGCTCCTTCTCTGGATGGGTGAGCAGTAGCTGCTTTCTCACTTGGAGTGCC